>MU854453.1:0-90821 GCA_033296685.1 Parachaetomium inaequale | reverse complement strand
TGAGGAGGGGGTAGTTGTTGCCGAGGAAGAGGGCGACGTCGGAGGGGGTGGCGGCGTCGGGGGCGAAGTAGGACCCTTCTGTTGTGGGGGTTAGTGTCGACGGTTAGGGGGGTCATGATGGATAGGGGTGGCCGACCGTTTGTGGAGGTGGCAAACACCATTGGCACGCTGACGAACTGGCCCTTTTCGAAGAGGCGGTAGGGGAGATCGCGCAGGAAGTCGCCGTCGACGCAGGGTGTCCAGTAGAATAGGGGCATGGGCGGGCCGGGGCGGCCGGGGAAGGGCTGCGCGTAGTTGGCAGACTGCAGCACGGCCACGTCCTTGGCTCGGAGGCAGGCCATCTGCTGCCCCTGAGCTGCGCCGTCACAGCCCGTCTGGCTCACCGCCCTGTCGAACTGGTACTCGAGCTCCCGGACGAGGGGCTGGGCCGGGAAGAAGAGGGACTCGCTCATGCCCCCGACAAAGAGGCCGTCGTTGCGCCCGCCGTAGGCTACGAGGTGCATGGCGACGGAGCCGGCGCCGGCAGAGGCGCCGTGGATGACGACGTGGTTGGGGTCGCCGCCGAACTGAACCGTCAGCCCCGTACTGGGCTGGAAGAATGCAGAAACCTACCGCAGCAATGTGCGTCTTCACCCACTTCAGCAGCATCCGCTGGTCCAGCAGGCCCGCGTTGAGAGCCCCGTCGTCCCTCACGCGCTCGCTCGCGAGGAAACCCCAGAGGCCGACTCGGTAGTTGAAGTTGACCATGACGATGTTGTGGCCGGATCTCTGCACGACCTCGGCTCCGTCGTAGTTGGCGTTGCTATTGGCAACATAGCCTAGAGACGGTCAGTTTGGACGTGCCATGTAATAAGGCGAGAGCTGGTGGCTTACCGCCGCCCTGGATAAACACCCACACGGGCAGCTTCGACGTCTCGGTGGCATTGCTCGGCGCCCAGACATTGGCAAACAGACAGTCTTCGCTCTGCCCGTCGGCGGGATAAGCCACGCCGGTACCGAGGCATATGGGGGGATACTAGAAAATGGTCAGTATCATTCTTGAGATTATACTCATAGAGCTGCGGGTCACTCACTGTCACAGCCCTCTCTACAGGCCCCGTCTCGGACCGGACAGGCTCAAGCGGCGCCCTCCATCTCAGATCCCCCAGCGGTGCCGCGGCATAGCGCATGCCCAGGAAGGCATCCACCCCGTTGGAGAGCCGGAGGCCCTCGTAGGCCGTGTAGTTGAGGTCGACCGTGGCCGTGCCGACGACGGTTGGCTGCAGCAGGTATGTCAGTGTTGCTTTTTTCAGACAGACCATGGTGAATGTGTGGCCAGAGGGGGAGCATGTCGTTGAGTGTGTTACTGGGAGGTGGTCTAGTACAGCATGGGGGTTACATTGTGTGACAGAAGGGTTCATGCCTGAACAATAGGCGAAATGCATGTCAGTCGGGAGACTACAACCACAGCCGGCAGGATACATGTACCCTAGAAGCCGGGAAACGGAAGCCAGAAACCGACAGAACAAAGAAACAACAGAAAACAACCTACCCCGTTCACACCCCCCATCGACCCCATCAGCAACACCCAGACCGCAACTTGCACCACCAGCACCAACGCAATCGACAACACCAGCGCAACCGCCGACCGGCCCTCCGGCTGCTGCATCCAGTCCCTCTCCCCCTTGCTGGAGACAAGAATCCGTATCCTGTCATGGCCCTGCCCGGGAGACACATAACAGTAATCGCCCCTCAACCCGCCATCCTCCCTACCCCCATAACCGTCACGGATCCCATTCCCCAACGGGATCAGTTGCTGGGGATGACGACCCATGCAAGTACTGCCCCTAATTAATGTCTGTCTCAGTACCGTCATTACATCATGGAGGCTTGCCACGAGCAGGGCATAGAGAAGACATACCTAGACGTTGATTTTGATGTGTATTCGCGGTGCTCTTGATTTTCAAGATATAGGTTCGTTCCACGATCTCCTGTCTATATATATATATATATAATATAGTAAATGAAACCAAGTGGAAACACACCACCCACACTAGACAACAAACCCAGAAACAGCAGAAACAGTTATTAGACGGATAAAGTAACTGGAGCGGACACAGCAACATGGGTATGCGTGTGCCAAAAGATCCAGGGTCCCAACGAGGTGGGTTATTCCTCACTGCCAAGTTTCCTTTCCAACTTCCAACTTCCAACTTCCAAACTCGCATATATCTCCGCCCCCAGTCCCGGCCCGGGCCCACGCCCTGTAGATCCGGACTGGCCGAGCGGGCCATCCCCAGACGGGATGTTCAGTGGAAGTCCTTATAAAGTCCAGGGCAGCCCCGTTGACATTGATACCGATATCACTTGTATGTCGAGAGAGGACGGCGTTGATTGTTGACTGCGTCCGCCCTTTCTACCTCCTCATACCCTCGAGGTGAGAGAGTCATGACGCTGAATGTATACGGAGTGTGTGCTTTTCAAGGATGGAATAAAATCATCCTCGCTTTGCGACCATCGCCCATCTAGTTTACCTGACAACAAAAAGAACACCATGCATGCCACGGGTACGGATTCATCATGTGTGTCTTGTGATAACCTGGAACCCCTGACAACGTACAATAACCATTTACAGTATCTGACACCTGACAACCCCCTTCTAATCCCACGAAAAAATGCCCTAATGAACGCGGGAAGGGTATCCATAAAAACACCACAGCCACCCACCCCCTGAATAGTCCCAGACACCCAGTGATATGAGAAACCAGCCCGTCCCCAACTAAGATATACCAAGTTATACCCGCCACGGCTGAGCCATAGCTAACAAGTAACGGGACCAAACCTCCTCCCGGTGTCAAACATACCAAGACTGCCTGGACCAACCCTCAACCGTCAGGTTAAACACCCCCCTACTACCAGATGGCGATGTTGGCGCAGCGGACGCGCATACGGGTTCGACGAGACTGTCGACCTCGAACGAGACGTCGAAAGCTGGGCGAGGAGACCGGCGCGATCGGGCGGCGGGTGGCAGAGATTTGTTTGGCCGACGGTTTGCTTGAGGTCTGAGACAATGCCAAAGAGGTCTGAACCAACCTCCTCGCTCAAGTCAAACAACCCCATAGACAACACCCCATCCCCAACCCAATCACCCATCCATCCACCCCCTTTCGTACGGAACCACCCCCGAGTATGGATAAAAAATAACCAGGTAACGCAGTTACTCCAAAATCCTCATCTCCCCATCCCCCCCCTTAACAAAAACCCCCCTATACCTCCCCCACATCCTCTCCAACTCGCCCACATACTCGGCATGCAACCTCTCCACCTCCCGCCCCTCAATCTTCTCCCCACCCGCCACATTCACCCTCCTCACGGCAATCGGCCTCCCCACCACAATATTCAACGGCCTCCGATACGGCATCAACCCGACATCATAGTTGAAGATCCCCCTCCCATGCAAAAAGGGCAGCGTAAACTTGAGCGTGCGCAGCACCCACATCTGCAGGCGGTGCAGCAGCGGGTGCCGCTTGGAGCTGAGCTGGTCGTAGAGGTCGTTCTCGCCGAAGGCGAGGACGGGGACTAAGTCGGCGCCCGTGCGCATCGCCATCTTGACGAAGCCTTTTCGTTGTGCGAGCACGAGGGACATTGTCCCCGGGTGCGCCTCGAGCGACTCGCGCGCGCCGCCGACGACGATGGTCACCGCGCGGCCCATGCCGTCGCCGTCGCGGCCGCCTGAGGTTAGGATGGCGGTGATGGACTCCTTGGAGACGGACTGGATGCCCAGGGCGAGGATGTAGTCGCGGTAGAGGGGGATGCGGAAGTTGGAGTCGAGGGTGAGCAGGCTGTTGGTGATGCCCGGGAACTTGTCGGCGAAGCCGAGGGCGTCGGTGGCAAAGGCGGCGAAGGCGCCGTGCGAGATGATGCCATGCGGGTGGTAGCCGAAGATGTACTTGCGCGTCGGGGGCAGGTCGTGCGTCTTGTGCAGCGTGGCGGGGAAGTAGTTGGCGAAGAAGCGCCACACGGGCAGGCGGCGGAAGCGCTCCGAGCGGGCGCGCAGGCGGCCGTCGGTGGCTGATTTGGAGAGGAGCATGTGCAGGAGGTAGGGGATCAGGACGGGCCACGTCAGCGGGATGGCGCAGAGGAAGAAGAAGAAGGAGACGGTCATGGCGATGCTCAGGCAGTGGGCCAGCACCGCCATGGTCTGCAGCCGCCGCCGGTAGGGTATGTTCCAGGGCGCGAACCGGATGCCGCCCGCTCTATAGGCGTTGATCCGGTCGCGCTCCCGCGCGGCTGCCTCCTTGCCCGCGGCGTCGGTGAGCGGCGGGTACGTGTCGCGGGGGTCCGGTTTCGAGCGGTTCTTGATCTCGCCGTCCGGCTGCAACAAGCCGTCGTGTTTCGATTTGCTTACGCCTGTAGAGCCCCGAGTGTCTCCGTTCGGCTGCTTCTTCTCGAACGCATCCTCAGGCTCGAACCCGCCCATGGACGAGAAGTCGTCGGCCTCCCGTTCCGCAATGTCCCCCGTAGACTCGGCCATGTCAGCCGTCTGGCCGACGCTGGCTCTTTTGCGGTGCAGGGAGCCGGCCGAGGTGGGTGTGAGGGTGCCGTCGAGTTCCTGGCCATAGTGTTAGGCCCCCAACACTCACACTGCTGAACACGGTCCAATCGACTCACCGTCTCGCTCCTGTCCTGCCTCGGCGTCATGCTGCCGTTGGTGGCGGGCGCACCAGGGTCTCCTCCATCATCCCGGGGGGCTGTCTCTGTGTCAACAGGCTGGACTGCGTCTCCATCGTGCTGCTGCTCCTCCTGGGCGTGGGCGGCCTTCCTGGCCTGCAGCAGCGCCGCCGTCTTCCTCCGCGCGCTCTTGCTCTTGCCCATGATATGATGCCCGTCTGTGTTGCGTGCTATGATGGCAGGTCTCGGAGGGGGCTGGGCTGGGCTGGCTTGTGCAGTGCCTGTTTGGTTGCTCACCTGGAAGGACAAGAGTCGGGGCAGACGGCATGGTGGATGGCTGCGCGCAGCCCGGAAGGGCAGGAGAGGGTGGATATTGATATACGATTCTCTGTATCTGAGGAAGGACGCAGCTGTGGCGTGATTAGGTCTTCTCGGCGTTGGAATGCGGAAGGAAGCAGCGATATATGACGCCCTCGTCGGCGCTGTGCAGGCGCGATATGCGATGTCTGCTTTGCGGCAGCTGAAGCTAGGAGCCGTCTGGTTAGGTCGGATCGATCTCGCTTTCCGGGGCGCAGCGTTTCAGGAGATGGGGCGACAGCACATTGGATGACGGTCCATTGCCGGCAGCTTGAGCCGTTGGTTCCTGGTCCTGTTAACGTTATCGGGATGATGCGCCGCAGCGAGGGAGGTAGCGACAGTCCACAGCGCCATTCCAGTTGCTAATGATGACGTTGGAGGTGGGGCTGCTGGCTTCTGTCATGTGGGACGCCAAGGCCGTCGGAAGATGCCCCTGTCGACCGTCCAGGGGGTTTGGGGACGGCATCGGATAGGGGCGCTCGGCAGTATGCCGACTGGAGACTACCTGGTGGGCATCAAAGTCTGGTGTAATGTTGCTGTATGTCATGACGGTATAAGTCAAGGCTCTGGACGGGCAGTGGTTTCATGAAGCCTGTTGGTATTCCGAGGCCCATGAAGTTGGAACCCCTCTCTCAAGATCGAAGGCACCATGTGATTTGGCCCAAATTCCATCTAGTGAATCTATCGCCGTGACATTAGATGCTGCTTCTGGTAAAATAGAGCAAATGCTCAGGTACAGCCCGCATCTCTGACGCGAGATCCCGCAGGCCAGTGAGCCTGCTTATGAACCTCCCAAGAAAGAAGCTAGGTGTCTGCTGTAAGCTACCTTGGCCAGCCCTCCCTGGCGTCAAACCCACCACAATAATGCTTGTCCTCTTTTTAGCCCTAATACCACCGTCCTTGTGCCGTACCAACGCCCGCCGTCGCCCCGAACCAGACCCCGAAATGTTGTAAAAAATACAGGCACCTTCAAAGGTGCGGAATGTGATGGCAGACTCACAGTCTCCCATCCTGCAGCGCCCCAGCTTCCACGACTGCACGCTCACCAGCCCTACTGTTGAGCGGCGGCAGCATCAGCCGGAGTCCCCTCCTCCTGCGGCGGGGCAAACTGTTGCCGCAGCGCCGCGACCTCGGCCGTCAGCGCCGCGATGTGCTGCTCGTGCGCATTGAGCTTCTCCACCAGCTGCGCTTTGCTCCTGGCTTCTGTCTCCATCTGGGTGCTGAGCCGTTTGACCGTCCCCTCCAGATGCTGGAAGTAGGTCCACACAGTCGGGTCTGGCTGGCCGAAGCTGCTCTCGCCGCCCTGTGGAGGTGCGGCACCGCTCGCTGCGCGGGCGCGCCCGCGGCCGGCGGCGTGCTGGCCTGGCGCTGCGTTGCCTTGGATTGCGTCTCGGTCAGCGGGGGGGTACTGAGAGAGCCAGGCTTGCTTGGCCGCTGGTGACATACCATGCGTAGGCAGAGACAGCCCCGGAGCGCCCTGCTGTTGCTCGGTGCCCGCCCGTTGCTGGCCTGCTGCGTTTGCCTGGGCGCCGCCCGGGCTCAGCGGTTTGGGGCTCTCGGTCATGCCGCTCTGTGAGTACATAGTCGAGCTGCCCGCGCTCAGCGGCACCGACGATATGCTCGTCTGTGGTGTATGGCTGCTCGGCATACTGGGGGACGTGTTTGTGCTCGACGAGCCGCGGTCGACGTTGGGCGGATACAAGCCGCCGGGTGCGCCCTGTCGCTGTCCGGCCGGGGGGTATGTATTCGAGTGACCGCCGCCGTAGCCCTCCGCCCCTGCCTGCCCGGCGACGTGTTGCGGCTTGATGCTCGGCATGCTCAGATGGCGCCGCTCTTCCTCCGACATGTCTGCTCCGCCCTCGTACAGCTCCCCCGACATGGCAGAGCTGTCCGCTGTGCCGTCGTAGTCATCTTTGAGGCCAAACGAACCTATCGTCTGTCTCCTGCCCGCGCAGCCACCCGCCCCTTTGCTGTGCCGGGCCAACGCGTCGCCGCGCGCAAACTTTCTATCGCAGCTCGGACACACGTGCGGCTTCTCGCCGGTATGCAGTTTGCTGTGGCGCTTGAGATCGTGGAGCCGGCGGAACCGCATCTGGCACGACTGGCACACGTAAGGCTTCTCCTGGCTATGCGTGAGTAGATGGCTCTTCAAGTTATGATGGCGCGTGAACTCTGTTTCGCAGTAGGGGCACTTGTGTTTCTTGTTGATCGAGTTGGGCGACCGGGGCGTGAGGTCGACGGTGGGGGTTTGCGGGCCGGCTAGGGGCATGCTCATCATCCTTTGAGGGTGGCCGGGAGCCGGCATGGCCCCCGGATACGAAAGGGAAGCCCCCGTTTTGTCTTCCATCGGCGCCTCGGGCTGCGGCGCATACAAGCTCTCGTCGTTGCGAGAGTCAACATCCATCGCTGTCGGGCTGTCGACTACGTGCCCGTCTCCGTCCTCGAGGCTCGCCCCGCTTGTGCCGCTCTGTGGACTAACATGGTGGAGATCGTCGGCGGCGACATGGCTCGTCGGAATGGTGACCGAACTAAGTGCCCTCGCGGCTGCCACGGCGGCAGCTGCCTCGATATCGGAATGCCCCGTGTCCGGTGGCGCGTCTTGGGGTCGGCTCATGTCTGCCGCGACGCCCGTCATTAGGTCGTCGGTCGCAGGGTGGTTGTCGGTGTGTTCCAGTTGGGCCAGCTGTTGATGCTCGTCCTCCTCCTCCCTGTTTTCCTCGTCCCGGGCGACCTCGTCCGTCGACGGGTGCGACTGCCTGGCGAACCCCACCAGCCGGGCGATCTTGGAGGGCGAAATGTCGCCACTGGACACCAGCGAATCCTGCGAGGTTGGTGTTGTCTCGCGCTGTCGCTTGAGCGACTTGGACCGGGCCAGTTCGGCGACTGTCCCAAAGGGAGGCGTGGTCTGCGGCACGGTCGACGTCGACGGTGCACGCGGAGCTTCTGCTGCGGTGGGGCCCCGTTCCGAGGCCATGACGGCGAGACAAGAGCGAGGCCAAGGGTCAAAGAAGCGCGCCCGAGCCGGCAGATCGAAGTCCCAGAGGGCCGAATACAATTGTTCGGCGCTTACGGCTTCACGGGCAGCCCAGGGGCATCGCCGGGTTGACGGGGTGTGCTCGAGGCTTTGATGTGTGGCTGAAGATCGTGGCGAGAGCTTCGGCGTGCGTAGCCGATCGGGACGCAGCTCGACACGGCGCCGAATGGGTCGAAAGCGGCAGCGGAGCGAGGAAAATTAATTGGAACTATGGATGTCACGTCTGGGAAAGGCGGCCGCTTCTAATTGCCGTCAAAGATGGCATGCAGTCAGCATCCGGCAAGCGGGAAATGCTCCGGTGATGGAGAGGACGTGTCGTGAGAAAGCAGCCTCAACTTGCAAGGTGAGGGAAGAAGGCTGCGGGCAGATGGGGACAGTGGAAGAAAAATGGGCGCAGCAGCACTGAGCAGGCCCAAGGCAAGCCTCCCTGCCCCCACTTTTACGGATCGCCGGCGGCGGACGCCAAGGCACTCCAGCTGCCTGCTAACGCGGTACTTGGGAAGGTCCAAGCTCCACCCGGTGCCCTGTGGTGCAGCCTCGTCGCGCTAGCCTGTTTCGGGCGGCAAGCCACCGCTTCGTTTTGCCATTCGTGGTTACTGCTTACTGCGGCACACTCAGCTCCCTCAATTCCGGGCCACTCGAACGGGTGGACCACTGGACGAGCCTGGGAGCAGTGGCTGTGCTGTGCTGTGATGCCGAATCAGGGCCCGTGGCCGGCAAAGAGGACGCGTGGGCCAGGGAATGGAAATGGAATGTTTGGGCGAGTCCGGTCTTTCTTAACACCAACTGGCCTTCAGCAACACCTTCCCTGGAGAGGCTGTGGCACCTCCGGCCTTTGTCGGGACCTAGGTGTCATGCGGTTTCCTCGAAGCGGAATCACCGAACACCCGACCTCTTCGTCTTGTTTCCGGTTCCGCCGAGCACCGAGCGGTCCCGCCCGCCCGGTAGGTTCCAGGTCGCATTGAGGATGCTCGCGTTTCGAGGCAACAAAGAGCACCCGCGCCTGGTTTGTTAGACGTAAAAGACGGCGGAAGCCGCTGCTTTGACCGGGGTTCTGGGACTCGCACCATCCCGGGACAGCGCCGGGCAAAAAAGATCGCCGTGAGAAAACGCCCGGGCTCAATGCGCGCCACTTCCGGCCGAACCTCTGGCCTGGGTCTCGTGTATGTGCAGCGAATGAGATTCTGAAAGCAGCTTTTTTCTCGGTTTTCCAGCTGCCCACAGGCAGCTTCGCGGTCGCCGAGGAAGAGCTGTCGGCCCGTGGTCAGCCTCTCTCAGCCAACGGGGCAGCTCGAGGTGTTGTTGTCAGGAAGCTTGGCGGGTCTTGGTTGACCGCTCCATAACCTGCGCCGTCTCCCTGTTGGCCACCTCAGGGAGAAACACAAGATTTTATTTGCTTGGGTCTGCTCCATTTGAGAACACCTCAACTGTGAGGTAACCAACAAATGCTGCCGCTGAGTCTGTGGTTATGGCACGGCGGCATGTATCCTGGGTTTGGGTCTCGGCAGTGAAGCTGCAAGCCAGCAGCCGCTCGCCCCGGGCATTGATATATAATCACCGATCAACCCCAAGTGGTTCAGCCATTTGGGGGTGGTCAGAGGGGGTGGTCGAGGCCCCGGGGCAACTCCAAAAAAAGAAATTCTGGGGGCCCGCGCCTCCGGGAAGGAGGGTATGTTCCATGTGATCTCAAATATTCACCAAGAACGCGACTGGCATGGCCCAGGGAGGACGCTTCCCTCTGGCCAACCCGAAGTAAACCCCACGGGGTTTCGTGGCCGGCTACCTCCCTTCAAAGAAGGGGGCTTGCCGGTGAGCTTCTGCTTTTTACAACCAAAGCCGTTATCTTTTCCAGAAGAAAGTAAATGCATTGTGCTCTTGAGACTGCTAGGGAGTCGCTGTCGGGAGTGTCTGCTTCGTCTAATCCAAGCTGAAGTCCATTATAAGGAGTCTCGATGCTTCCAAGGAGCCTCTATACCACTCTGCCAAACACTGGGAATTGATGTTCTTTAGGGCAAGCTTGGATCGACGTATGCCCATTCACATCACGCTTCGACTCAACTAGACGGCCTAGCCTGATGGCAATATATCAGTCTCTCAGTCCCCAACTAGGAGTTAGCTGAGTGAGCAAGTCGGACCATTGGGCGGGTGTATCGTTAGAATGAACAACACGGAATGCTTCACCGGGGGCGGCATCGAGTTTTACACCAACCCGACCCGAATGGCAGGTTCACGACTTTCTGTAAGACGCCCGGGAGTCTGTCTGCCACACACATAGTCTAGGTACACTGTCGTGGGAGCATCGTGTACAGCCGGGTTAACTCGGGACCACGTTGTATTCCACGGAACCCACGGAATACTGAACTCCTGCACAGAGACCGTGTGTCAACTTAGAACATGGTGCCTCGACGTACGGGTGTAACAGAGACCTGCCTAACTCAGACTTTCAACCTCGGACTCTCTTTAGCCAGATTTGGGCGCTGTGCATGTGGTGGTCACAGATCGAGAAAGTGAGCAGAACACTTCCTAGGGATTGTCGTCATGAACTACGTTAGCTGGCCTAGCTGTTGCGCCTCGGTTGTTCGTGACAGTGGATGCCCAATTCAAGTTCCGGTTCAATACCCAAAAACACATCCCCTTTTTTTCCTGCTTGCTAATGCTGGTGCATGGTTCATTGCGACATATCGCCGACGGTGTTGGATAAGAGTTACGTACAAGGAACCCGTCCTGATGGAACATCGTGTTGCTTGGACGTGTTGGTCCAGACCCTGTCTCGAGCCTGTTTAAATGGGCGATCGTTTATCGAGCCGAGCGCGGCGGCGGGGCTGTGTTGTCGTAAAATCCGGCTTCATCTTGCCAGCAACTTGGCGACGCCCTGGCTGCAAAGTGAAGCTCTGCAGTTCGTCAATTCATCAACGTTTCAGGCAGAATGTGTGTTTTGTTGCCCGATTGGAGAAACACGCCGGCGCACGGGAAGTGCTCCGCATCAGCAAACAGATCAACATCGTGGGCCTGTGTTGCCGTCTGGGGGATTGTTCGGCAATCAAGTGGTGCCGCTTGGCTGTTGAACAAGGGTGCCAAAAACAAGACTGCCGATCCGGGCCCAGACAGAGACCGAACCAAGTTCAGTTACTTAAGCCCGGACGGGGCCCGAAGGAATGAGGCGCCGTGTTGCACAACCGGACCGCTGCGGGCTGCCTGCTGCAGTCAGCACCTTGTTGAAAACCGATCGGGCTGTTTCATCATGTGCAACAGATTCGAGTCAGCTTGGAGCAAAGATGGCGAGAACCTGGCCTGAAATTATTCCAGAATCGGATCCAATGGGGGCAGGAACTTGGGAGAAGGCAATTGCCGTGCTAGCCCAAACGGGTCTAGTCAGGTACCCGGTGGAACGATGCAAGGCAGGAACACTGCAGTGCGCCGAAGTCCCGTCCCTGCTCCGTGGGGACCTGGAAGGCTCGGAGCACACGTGGAGCCACCGGCAGCTGCCACTCGAATCTGTAAAAATGGAAACATCATCTGAAGATTTCTTCATGTTGATCAACGGTTTGCGCCCCTAAGGGCCCGAAGGTGAGGAAGACGGACGTTCTGGCCATTTCTTCAGCCCAATGGTGAGCTTGGCGCCCGGTTGGCAGGCTTGGTTGGCTCTTGGCAGCGGCTGCAAAGTCGACATTGGACGAAGACTTCGGACCTCAACGGTCAACACCTGTCGGTGTCGATGTCGAGTTTATCTCCGGAGACGAGACAGTTGTTCAACAGCCGTGCTGCCCTTGTTTGATGGGCACCTTAGGTAGTTACCAGACTTACGAATTGCTTGCGTGGCAATTGAGGGGTTTCGTTCGATACACGTTTTTGAGATCGCAATCCCTGTCATGCCACGACTGGCTAGCGGTACCTGCAGTAGTCGCCTTGCCCAATTTGCAGTTTTGGCCCGCCTCCTCCCAGAGACGCAATTTCGCCAAGCGGCGTCGCCCCGGTCACTGCCCTGCGCTTGGCACGGACTGGGCTAAACATCCTGGCCGGCGCTCATTTCGCTCCTTTTCCCTTTCCGCTCAGCCCACCACTCTCGCGCTGCCGCTCATTCATTTTACCCAACTCCCTCCTCCGGTTCATCCCTCTTTTGAACCGCTGGTCACTCGCTTCCCGCCCTCAACGTCGCACACTCCTTTGCGACAACGATTCCATCCAACAGAGAGTCCCGCGCTCTCTACCACATTCTTTTGGAACTGCCAACGAATACACAGCACTACCCCGATTCGTGCGACCGGAAAGAGGACTAGTCGCCTTGCATCTATTCCCATCAACAGGTGAGTTCCACAGTTGGCGGCCAGGGGCAGCAGGGAGCCAGAGCTCGGCGCTCCACGTTGCTGGTCTTGATCTACGCGGGGAGCGACGGGCAGGAAGGCGAGGGCCAGCGATCATCGGCCTTGAAACGACGAGAGGTTACCCCGTTGCGGACGGAACGACTAACGGCATCGAGTACCGGCATCAGATAAACACCAAAATGAAGGGCATCATCAAGACCGCGGTTGCGGCAGCCGTCGTTGCCGGTGTTGCTGCCCAGCCTCACAACCACGGCCACCGCCATCTCCACGCCAAGAAGCACGACCACTCGCGAGTGGAGAGGCGTGATGGCACCGTGATCGTCACCGAGGTCGTCGAGGGCCCGACTGTCATTGAGTACGTGATGCCGGACGGCCAGAAAGTCGATGCTGCCAAGGCCGAGTCCCTCCTCGACAAGGGCCTCTATGTCGTCCTGGGCGAGACGAAGCCCAGCTTCAGCGCGCCTCCCCCTGCTGTCACGACTTCGCTGGCTCTCCCCGAGTTCGGAGGCAAGTTCTTCGAGAAGTCGACCTCGACCGCCCCGACGACTACGTCCACCCCTCCGGCGTCTTCCTCGGCCGCGCCTTCATCGGCACCGAACGGCCCGACTGGCCTCGATGCCGACTTCCCGAGCGGTCAGGTCTCGTGCGACCACGTGCCGACCGAGTATGGCGCTCTGGCGGTCCCGTGGACCGGCACCAACGGCTGGACCACGCTTGCCAAGTTCGGCGGATGGATCAAGGGCGTTGCGATCAACAACATTGAGTCCCCTACCTCGGGAGGCTGCGAGCCTGGGATGATGTGCTCGTACGCCTGCCCTCCGGGCTACCAGAAGACGCAGTGGCCCGCCGAGCAGGGTGCCACTGGCCAGTCGGTTGGCGGTTTGTGGTGCAACGACGATAACATGCTGGAGCTCACGCGGCCCAACGCCACCAAGATCTGCGAGCCGGGCGCTGGCGGTGTCTATGTCCGGAACGAGCTTTCGAGCAACGCGGCCGTCTGCCGTACCGACTACCCTGGCAACGAGGGCATGGTTGTTCCCCTCGACACGTCCCCCGGCAACACGTACCCGGTGACGAACCCCGACTCCAAGACGTACTACTGGTGGCAGGGTACCGCCACGACTGCTCAGTACTACATCAACAACGCCGGTGTCGAGGTTGAGGAGGCCTGCACGTGGAAGAGCTCCAAGTTCCCCCTGTCGGCCGGCAACTGGGCCCCGACCAACCTTGGTGTCGGCAAGAGCGTGGCGGGCGAGACCTACATCTCCCTCTTCCCCAACCTGCCGACCAGCAATGCTGTGCTTGACTTTGATGTCGAGATCACTGGCGACATCTCCGGGACGTGCTATCTGAAGAAGGGCCAGTACTATGGCAGCGACAAGGGCTGCACGGTATGTAGAGTCCTACTTTGTTTCACGTACCTTCTTGCTAACGGTGTAATAGGTTGGCATGAAGGCGGGCGGCACTGCCACCATCGTGTTCAAGCACAGCTCTTGAGCATGACGAGCGACGACTGCGTTCGGTGTTCTTTCTCTTCAACATCGCTGCGGGTCTATGGCGACGCCTTGTGCCAGTGTTTGATGCTTCAAGGCTCTCCCGCTCTGACAAGGCAACGGCCGGGGAGAGAGCGGTGGATTTAGTGTCGCATTTTAATGTTTGAAATGTCCATAATTGATTTCACAGGGGAGATGGGTTGGCGGTTTATTATATACCACGCTTGGTTACAAATGGGCTCGACGTCGACAAGGCTTCTTCAGGGCCGTTTTCCGTATCTGTTTCCGGTTCTTCCATTTCTTTCGCTGTCCTGGCGTATCGTATTCGAAATCTAGAGATTGCAAAGCCTCCTGTTGATGTTCGCAGCCTGTGTGAGCTGTGGTGAAGTAGTGAGACTCAGTTTGGCAACACTACCTGCACCAGTTTTGGCTCATGTTTCGAAACTTTCAGGGGACATCCCGATGAGTCGGAGGCTGGTGGTGTTGACTGCATTGACAGGTCCTGGGCCCAGTTCTTCAGCGGCCACCTAACTGTGGGGCGTCCTGCTTCTCCACTGTCTGCCGGCGGCCGGCCGCTATTGGCGAGCTGCGTCTCAGCTTGCGACGCAACGCCGCCTGCGGAATTGTTAAGACCAACTTTAAAGATCCCCAACTGGAACCAACCTTGCATCTTCGACACGTTCCACGATTGAACCTCCATCGACCGGACTTCTCGGCATTGCGACCACGAGCACACTCGGGCTGTTCCACGTCAGCCAAGAAACAGCAACAATACCCGGGAATCCGACAGCGCATCCGCTGCAGCTTACTCTCCATACCTCGTCATCGACAGCTCCCCGTTGCACAACCTAGAACACGCTCCCGGTGCTGCCTGTGCCGTCCCGGCCCCGTATCGAGAAAGCTCCATCATCCGACTCGTCATCCCACGGCCACATTGATGATCGCCCGGCCCGTCCTCTGCACACCATGAGGGTCAGGGGAGCTCTGCAGGCGGCTGCCGCGCTGGCCACAGCCCTCTGGGCGACGCCCCTCGCCGCGAAGAACGACCAGCCGACCTTCCATGTCAAGGCCTTCGCCAACATACCCCGAAACCTCAACTACTTCTCCGACTCCGACACCGTGCTCTTCCAGGACACCGACGACAACAATGTCTACCGCTCCGACGACCACGGCGTCAAGTGGGAGCGCGTCGACGCCGTGCCCGACGGCAAGGCCTGGCTGCTGCGCATGCACGACTTCGACGCGAACCGCGCATACATCCTCACCGAGGGGCTCACCCACTTCCGCACCAGCGACCGCGGCAAGACCTGGGACAAGTTCGAGTCCGGCGCCCAGATGAGCCTGTTCCGCAACGACATCCTGCAGTTCCACGCCGCCGACCCCGACCGCATCCTCTTCAACGGCATGGTCTGCGACCGCGGCGTCTGCCAGGAACTGAGCCTGTATACAACCGACGGCTTCAAGACGCCCGCCAAGGAGCTGCGCAGGAACACGGATGGCTGCTGGTGGGCCAAGTCGTCTGACCTGTTCACCACGGGATCCGAGGACCTGGACAAGAATCGCATTCTCTGCGTCGTCCGGGACACCTTCTCGCCCTTCAAGCAGGACAATCGCCTTCTGGTCTCGGACAACTTCTTCAAGACTACCGACGAGAGCAAGGACATCCAAGAGTTCGAGCCGGATCTCGACATGAACAAGCCAGTGCAGGGTGTGGTGAGCGTGGCCGTGGTGAAGAAGTACCTGCTTGTGGCGACCAGCTCCATGAACACGGACGAGATGGCCCTATTCGTCACCGACGACACCAAGAAGTGGCACCGCGCCGTCTTCCCGGCGAGCCACGACGACCACGACCACCGCGTCCTCCAGGAGGCCTACACGGTGCTGGAGAGCACCAACTACAGCATCCAGATCGACGTCATGACGACGCGGCCGTCCAACCCCATGGGTGTCATGTTCACGAGCAACTCCAACGGCACCTATTTCACCGAGAACGCCCCACACACCAACCGCAACCAGCGGGGCCACGTCGACTTTGAGAAGATTGCCGGTATCCAGGGCATCTTTTTGGTGAACAAGGTTGACAACTGGGAAGACGTCGCAAAGAAGGCGAGCACGGAGAAGAAGGTTGTGTCGGAGATTACGTTTGACGACGGCCGCACCTTTGAGCCTGTGACGGCCGACGGCAAGCGGATACATCTCCATTCCGTCACGGAGCTGAGCAACGTGGGCCGTGTCTTCTCGAGCCCCGCGCCTGGTCTCCTTATGGGGGTCGGCAACAGGGGCGACTACCTCAAGGAGTACAAGGATGGGAACCTCTATGTCTCGGACGATGCGGGTATGACATGGACCAAGGCGCTGGACGGCCCGCACAAGTACGAGTTTGGCGACCAGGGGTCCATTCTCGTCGCCGTGCGGGACTCCAAGGAGGCCGATGTCAGCGAGATCAACTACTCGCTCGACCACGGACTTACCTGGACCAAGCAGTCCCTGCCTGACGATATCAAGATTAGGCCGTTCATCCTCACGACCACGCAAGAATCGGCCAGCCTCAAGTTCCTCCTCATCGGCATGACGGAGAAATCGCCCAGCTGGCAGGTCATCTCGATCGACTTTGACGGCCTCCACGAGGACACCTGCAAGGAGGACGACATGGAGGAGTGGTTCGCGCGTGTGGACAAGGACGGCAAGCCGACCTGCCTGATGGGCCACACCCAGAGCTTCCCCCGCCGCAAGAAGAAGGCCAACTGCTTCCTGAAGCAGGAGTTCAAGCACGCCGTGGCAAAGACGGAGGATTGCGACTGCACCGACAAGGACTACGAATGCGACTTCAACTTTGCGAGGGAGGACGGCAAGTGCGTCGCCAAGGGCCCCATCATCCCGCCCGAGGGGGTGTGCCGCGACGCCAAGCCCGACGATACCTTCAAGGGCACCTCGGGGTACCGCAAGATTCCCGGAAACACCTGCAAGGCGACCAAGGAGCTGGATGACAAGTACAAAGACGTCGAGCGGAAGTGCTCCGAGATTGGCGGTAAGCCGCCCGCGGCCCCGGCAACGGATAAAGTCGAGCAGACCCAAAAGGTCTTCGACGAGGACTGGGATAGGTGGGAGAAGCATTACCTGGAACGGGGCGAGTCGAGCTCTACCGAGGGCGAGACCATCATCATGCGTGGGCGGACAAAATCGAAGCTCGGGCCCATCTATATCACCGAGGACCACGGCAAGAAGTGGCACGTCCCGAAGGCTCTCGAGGACGAAAAGATTCTGCACATCGTTCCGCACCAGTACTTCAAGGATATGGTCTTCTTTCTCACCGGAGGAAAGAAGGTCATCTATACCACCGACCGCGGCCAAACCTTCCATAGCTTCAAGGCGCCCAACGAGCCTTCCGACGACGTGTTCCCTCTGTCCTTCCACCCGGACAAGAAGAACTGGTTGCTTTGGATGGGCAAGAAGTGCGAGAGCTCCGGTGACTGCTACGGTGTGGCCTCGTATACCACAGACGGCGGAGACGACTGGCGGACAGCCAAGCGGGATGTCCGGCGCTGCGAGTTCACCGGGTCTAGCGCCTACAAGTATCCCGACCGCAAGGAGAAGCAGATACTCTGCCTCAAGCACGAGAAGGAGGGCAAGGACAGCTCGATGGCACTGCTCTCCAGCAACGATTGGTTCGACACCGAGGAGGTCCGCGAGAAGAATGTCAAGGAGTTTGCCACCATGGCCGAGTTCATCGTCGTCGCCACTGAGAATTCGGCCAACAAGACGCTTCGGGCCAGCGCGAGTCTAGACGGGGCTACGTTCGCGGACGCCAAGTTCCCGCATGGCTTCGACGTCCCGCACCAGCACATCTACACGGTGCTGGACAGCTCGACGCACGCCGTCAACCTGTTTGTCGCTACCAACATGGAAGGGAATATCTGCAACCATGGCACCATCCTTAAGAGCAATTCCAACGGGACGTCGTATGTCGTCAGCGTGAGGAACGTCAACTGCGACGAGGACTCTTACGTCGACTTTGACAAGATCGCTGGTCTGGAGGGCGTCGCGCTAGTGAACGTGGTCGCCACCCCCGACGAGAAGGGCAGCGCCCCCAAGAAGCTGCAGACCAAGATCACGCACAACGACGGCGCGCAGTGGGCGTACCTGTCCACGCCTTCCAACGACGAGTTTGGCAAGTTCCCCTGCCAGTCCCGCGGCGACGACAAGTGCGCCCTGCACCTGCATGGCTACACGGAGCGCAGGCTCCGCGGCAAGACCTACTCGTCTGAGAGCGCGGTCGGCATCATGTTCGCATGGGGCAATGTCGGCGACGCGCTGGGCCCGCGGAAAGACTCGGATACCTTCATGACCACCGACGCCGGCCTTACCTGGAAGCGGGTGAAGCAAGGGCAGTGGACGTGGGCGATCGGCGACCAGGGCGGCGTCATCATCCTCACCCAGACCACGGCCGTCTCGCGGAAGAAGACAAAGAGCCTCGTCTACTCGCTCGACCAAGGCAAGACCTGGGGAGAGCACGAGTTCGCGTCCGAGGAGGCCGAAGTGTGGGACGTGACGACGCTGCGGTCCGGCGGCTCGCGGAATTTCCTGCTCTGGGGCAAGGGCAGCAAGGGCCCCTTCACGCTGAACGTCGACTTTTCGGGCTTCAGCGACCGCGAGTGCGAGCTCGAAAAGGACTACGACGTCTGGTCGCCCAAGCACCCGATGCAGCCCGACGGCTGCTTGTTCGGCCACGTCTCGCAGTACCTGCGCAAGAAGGTGGACAGCAAGTGCTACAACAGCTTTAAGCTGCAGCCCCTCTATGGCAAGCAGAACTGCACCTGCACGCGCGAGGACTTTGAATGGTAACCCCTCCCTCTCTCTCAACTCTCACATACCTGATGATACTGACTTTCCCCCGTCTCAGCGAATACAACTACGAACTCGACCCCGCCGGCCAGTGCGCCCTGGTGCAGGGCCTGTCCCCCAAGGACCCGGCCGCCTGGTGCAAGCAGCACCCGGACGAGATCGAGTACCACGAGCCGACGGGCTACCGGCGCATCCCGCTGACGACGTGCGACGGCGGCCGCCAGATGGACAAGACTTCCCCGGTGCACGCGTGCGCAGGCCACGAGGACGAGTACGAGCGCAAGCACGCCGTGTCGGGCGTCGCCGTCTTCTTTGCCGTCACGGTGCCCTTTGCGCTGGCTGCTGCCGCGGGTTGGTATGTCTGGCGGAATTGGAGCGGCAAGTTTGGGCAGATTCGCTTGGGGGATCAGGGTAGTTCGGTGTTTGAGGCCGATCGGCCGTGGGTAAAGTACCCTGTTATTGTGCTCAGTGCTGTCGCGGCCGTGGTGGTGGCGTTGCCGGTTGCTCTGGGGGCGGTGTGGAGGAGTTTGAGGGGGTTGGTGGGCAGGGGGGGTGGTGGTGGGGATGGACGGGGGAGGTGGTCGCGTCTTGGGGGTGGTGGGACGAGGCGGTTTACGACGAGGGATAGTTTTGCGCGGGGCGGGGATTATGCCGTTGTGGATGAGGATGAGGGGGAGTTGTTGGGGGAGGATAGTGATGAGGAGGTTTGAGGGGGGGAGGCAAGGGGTTATGGTTTTTGGGGGTATTGTTTTTTGAGCTAGTTTTTGGAATATAGAGAGAGGTATGGATGGATGACTGGGACTTTGGAACGGGTGGTGATTGCATTGTAGTTGGTTGTTGGTGTGTGATGGGTCGCGATATATGGGCGTCAAAAGATGTGAATTATATGTTACTCTGGCGGCTGTTGCGTATCATTTTTGGGTCCGTCCTTTCTCGCTTTTCGGATTGAGTACAGTATCATGGAGTGTAAGATCGGTAACTAAGAAGGGGTATACAATGTTGATATGTCTGAGGAAGCAACAGTCACCCCTTGAGTCTAACTGCGAGGACAATGTCCACAACGCCGTTTGCTTGTTCTTGGACCAGGTAAACAAGCAACATGGACTGTAAGATCAAGCCAGGGGTAACCACGAACGGGGATACGAGGTTGAGATAGAGGTGTGAGGAAGTAAATGGCTGCTTCATTCAGTCTAGATAACTTTCGAGGGGGCCGCTTCAGGGGTGGTTACGAGCAGCGATGTTCCTGTCCAGACAGCTTTGCTGCTAAGCCAGCTTGCCGCCCTTTCGCGAGATCTAGGTAGTCGAGCACGCACTTGTGCTCCGTTTGGCATGCATTGCAGCATCGCCGGGTGTGGGGACCGGGCCGTGATGCAAGATCTGCTTGTTGCCGTTGTGTGACCGAAAGTTGCTCATAGATAGGTAGATACATGAATACATGGGGGTTGTGATTTCAGAGATCACTGCGTGGTTGTTTCCTCCCTGACCAACCAGTGGATGTTCGGCGTGCTTCAACATATCACACTTCAACGGCCCGCTCCCTCTCACAGGATTGGATCGCCTCGACGCGCCGGGCTGTCGAGCTTATCCTTCGCCCTCACTGTCCTGTACACAGCACCTTCGTCCCAAGTTGCCCAACCACCAACCACTGAACGGGCTGTGAGATGGTGCATTTCAGGATCGTCTTTGCTCCTGCAAGACGCGATCTCGTCACGTCACGTCACGTCACGGGAGGTACATCACCCACATCCGCCCCGGTCGTGTTGTTGTTGATGTGATACGAGGGATTTCATGTCGAAACGTGAAGGGCTCATCGGAAGGGCAAACTTCATCTCGCGCAAAATGGCCGTGACAAGACGGAAACTGACAAACACCACCCCAGCCGGGACTCGAGCACGGAATTCCCCGCTGTTAAACATCCGGTGCCCTTGCTTGCGGTTGCGGTTCGAGATCCGCTCACCAAGCAAGCAAGGCCTTCACCGCCGGCAGACAAGATCAAAGAAGAAGGGAGAAAAAAAAGAAGAAAAACACTCTTCCACCTCCCCTGCCGTCACCCACCCTACCCTGTCCTGTTTCGCACGTGCGTTCATGTTGTCTTTCATCAACAACAACAAACTAGAGTTTTCTTCAACACCACCCACCCCCGGACCGGAACCGAGCGGACCATCCGGAGGAAAACCCCCCACGCCTCTTCGTCCCACCGAACTTTACTCCAGAGTTACCACCCAACCAAGCAGCGGACGCGGACCAGGGGGACCAGCCCCACAGCTGCAGCCAGCCGCCCACAACCCACAAGGGGTCCCTGCCAACTCCGGGCGGCGTCGCATCGAGAGCGGCGGTTGATCCAATCCGTGTGTGGGGCAGCAGCCGGACCGGAGCGAACGAGCGGGACCGGGGGGGTGGGGGGAATGTCAAGCGGGAGAGCGGAGCGGAGCGGGCAAGGGTGTGTTGTTTTCCTGCGCGGCGGGTCAGGCTCAGGGGATCGTAGAATCGTGATGGTCAGGCAGGCGAGGGACCGGGAGGGGCGGAAAGGAAGGAAACAGGCCTTAGCAAGGCGGTCAGCACTCAGTATAGGAAGGTCTACGCGAGCGAGCGAGCGACGACGACAACAAAACGCGTCAGCACCCACCCACCGCCGTTTGAGTCGAACTCCGTTGGGGTGGGGAGGTAGGACATCTTCACCGCTCCGCCATCCATTAAGGGGGTGGGTGCGTGTCTTTGTTTCAGGAGAGAGGATCATAACTAGACCGCCATCTCGTGCTGTGGACCGAGTGAAAATGTCAAATACAGGCAGATAACGTCAACCCACCAAAGCTCCATGATAGCTCGGCAACTGAGCCCACTCCCCAAGCGCCCGATGTGACGTCGAGTGACTCGGGTGACACGGGGTCCAACGAAATCGAACCGCACCCACCACGCCGGCTCGGCATCAGTGCCGCGGCCACGTCCATGCGGCCATAGCACGGCATGGCCTCTGGCCGCCTCGAGGCCGGCCTAGCGAGGTGTGGGTGGTATCGTTACCACACGCATGCTGTGTACATCTCGAGAAACCGGGACGAGACATGAGAGAGGCAATGGGGCTGGAACGAGGACACAGGGGACGTGACAATTGAGAGTTAAAAAGGAGACAGTCTTGCGTGTTTTGCCGTCCGTTTTCTGCACGCCCATTTATATACTGGAGAAGAAAAACTCCATCGTGAGATGCTCAGCCCGTGTAAACAAAACCAACCCACTCCAGCCGGCACCAAACAGTATGCAACTACCAAGAAAACCCGCCGGCGCCTTGCAAAAATGTCAAAACAAGCAATGGAATGATACATCTGATTCCAGTTCCCTCGCTGGTACATGTATATTAAGAAGAGAGAAATCGACCGATAGCGATAGTTGAGCAGGCATTAATTCGTTGCGAGGGGCAAGGGAACTGTGCGATGCCGTAGAATGGAATTGTAAAGCGGTGTTTTGGGGCGCTGGCAATGCGGCCAGTCTCAACCCCTGCGGACGCGGTTCCAGATCCGCCTCATGACGCCTTTCTCTGCCGTGGTGTCGTTCCAGTGGTCCATCTCGGGAAACTTCTCGAGGCTGACCTTGTGCAGCCCGTTCCCGGTATGCGCGGCCCTGCTCTCTGCCGCCAGCGTCGTGGACCGGCGGGTATGCTGTTGGTAGGCCGGCTTTTGCTGCCAGCCGTACATCTCATCCTCGTGGGCACGCAGATCAGGTCTTGTTAGCGTCATGCGCAGCGTCATCTCGCGGGACGCTGCTGGCGCTTGAGCGTAGAAGGCCCCTTCGGGAGTCTTCCTCCCAAAGTCTCTCCCGTTGAGACCGCCCGCCGAGGCAAGCCGTGCGTGGCGTGGGCCGGCTGCCCGGGGCTCGAACGGCTCCGGCGTCTTTGGAGAATCGGGGTCAGCCAATGACAGCTGATCGCTGAAAAGCGACAGGTTGTCCTCGTCGTCATCGTGGTCGGCCAAGAAGGTGTGCATGTTCGAAGAGGTGTCTGCCATTCTCTGCTTCGGCTGCCCGTAAAAGCACGTGCCCTCAGCGCTGACTGCTGGTGCAGCCGACAGGGCGTCCGCCGAAGGGAATCCAAACTCGACAGCCTCGTCAAACTTCTGCGGCGACGCTAGGTACACGCGCAACTTCAGCCGGGCTTCGGGGTCCTGGTAGTGTGCCGCCGCAGGGTCGAACGCCGTTATGGACGGTTGGGCCGCGTGTTTTGGCGTGATGAGAGACAGGGCGCGTGACTTGCGTCTCGCGTGGGTCAGGCCGTTGGAAACGCTGCCCGCAGGGCTGTGGATCGGCGATGTCGGGGTCATGGCGTCTTTGGTTACTGGCCTGGATGAAACCGAGCTTCGCCGTCCAAACGGGATCTTGGATATCGACATGTGTCGACGAAATGAGGGTCCTTGTTTCGTCGTCGACGTACCCTCCCGCAGATTCGCATGGTAGTCGTCTAGGAAAAGGCGCAAGTCCAGGTCCTCCTCCTCCTCCAGCCACCGAAAGCTGTCATAGAACGACTGGGGCACATGGCCGTCGGCAGACCGATCCAGGTGCTTCCTGAAACCATCGTGCGAGTCCATACTATGTCGAGCAGGCGAAACAGGTGGGGTGAGGACGTCAACGGTTGTTGACAGGTTTCTCCTGTGAGCCTGCTGGTTAAGCTTATATACGGCCTCGTCGGCCGCGTCGAGGATGACGCTCGCACAATGGCGAATGGTAGGGACAGCCTGGTTCTCACGGCAGAGCGCTGCCTCCCGTGTTGCTTCTGGCGGACCGGGCCACAAGGGCGACGAATCAGAAGTGGACGAGTGAAACTCGGCGACGGATCCGCGGCGAGATCGGCCAACAAGCTGATCCGAGGCGCTGCGGTCCTGGCGGGGGTTTCGGCGCTTGAAATTCGATATGTCGTCGTAGTGCTGTGAGATGCCGTCGACGAGACCGGACTCTTGAGCAAAACGCAGCCGTTCGAGGGTCGAGAAGTACTGGAGGGAGACCTTTAGTAACCGAAGAAGGATGGGGGCCAATGATTAAGAGACTCGATGCCTCTTGGTTGGTCAGAGCGAGTACGAATGGCTGTTTGTATGCAAGGAACGTCCCACAGCTCGCATCAAACAGGGAGGGGGAAACGTCTGAGTGGGCGGGACCTGCAGGTGCTCAGGGCTAAGCCGCTCGTGATGGACTTTTCGGCTCAGCAACAGCTGATCCAGACACGAAGCAGCCCGAATGCATGTGGGTTGGCTGCGCATTTGAGCACACTGCTACCCACGGGTGGTTTCTTCTTGCTGCGCAACATTCGTTCGCAGTGGACCACCACTTGGTGGAGAGTCCGGCAAAAAGAAGCAAAGGCGCATCACCCCCGGCCCTTCAGATCGGAAGCTCTTGGAACAGTCCGGTTGGCGGTGTCCAGCACACCATCGCGATGAAGCAAACCTGCTGGCCCAAGCTCCCCTCCCCACAGTTGTCGACGCCGGGATCCAGATCCAGAATTCCCAAGCTATTGGGCAGGCCAGTCCCTGCTTGAACTGTGGCGTGAGCTCAGTTGGTGAGAGACCACACCCCGCCCACGACTGCCGAGCATTCGACTGCTCAGAACTTTCGTGTCTCCCGACCAAAAAAAATCTTGGAGGCAAGTGCCACCATCACAGTGCCATCGTAGGCAGAGTACCCCGGAAAGTCCTTTCCAATTGGTGGTGGGCAGTGTGAATGTGAACTCAGCTGCAGGCCCCAGCACTCGCGGGACGAGCCAATAGTGAGGGAAGTGTGAGGGGGTGGGTGTGGAATGGTGTTTGCTTTGCCAAGCATGAAGAGAACAGACTCTGGCCCAAGCACGCGCCAACGCGATTAACTTTATCGAGTTTCGCGACCGTGCGTCTCGAATATGACGAAACCGAAGCAAAAGGGGTAAAAAACGGTTTCTACACACCTTTCTTTGTATTGCCAGCGGCAGAGCCTCAAATTCTTCTCGTGTCATCTGCGGGACGGCTCCGGCTTGAGCCTGTCGTTTCTGAATACTGCCGGATCTCGAGAGGCCGCGCCGTTTCGAGGAGCTGCCCTTGCTGCTCAGTTTGCGCTCTGCTGAGCCGTTGTCCCTCCCTTTCGATTTGGGCGCTTGTTCTCCACTGTGTTGGGCGTGGTGGTGATGCTGCCGCCTCGCCCAGCGCCCAAGAGTTCGGTCGCTCCTTCCGCTGCCTGCTGAGCAGGGGGGCAGTTGAGTGGTGTCGTCGATTCTGGTATCGGCTAATGGGAAGTAGTCGGACGTGTTGTGAGGCGGGAATCGATACTCCGCTGGAGCCTCAA
The DNA here is from genome assembly GCA_033296685.1 of Parachaetomium inaequale. Taxonomy (NCBI): domain Eukaryota; kingdom Fungi; phylum Ascomycota; class Sordariomycetes; order Sordariales; family Chaetomiaceae; genus Parachaetomium; species Parachaetomium inaequale. The sequence continues at coordinate 65,835 of MU854453.1, read as the reverse complement.
AAGTCTGGCCGGGCATGATGCTTTGGGCGTCGTCGATGTTGCCGCCGGGGTCGTCGTCGGACCACAAGCTGAAGGCGCCGCTAGACCTTGAAACCGAGGGAGACAGATAAAATGATCGGAAGACTGGGAGAGGGTTGGCGTGGGACGCGAGGGATGGATCAGGGTTCTGGTAGGTGTCGTGAAGCAGGAAAAGGCGTGAAGAAGGAGCCCGGGGGGAAGCGGTCGAGGAGCTGCTGATGAGGAAGGGGAGTTGCGAGCTCGAGGCGCCGGGCTCGAAGCTTGATGAAGCTGTCTGGGGCGTCAAGGGGGGTGCTTCCGGCAACGGGGGAGCCGATGGGGAATCGACCCCTGCGCCTGTTTCTCGAATCAGCCCCGGCATGTCGCCAGCGTCGCCAGAGTCGTGGGCGTCAATGGCGCCCATCACTCCACAGTGAACCCCTGGAGTAGCGCATCCGGAAATGGGGCCATCACGCTCTGGGGCACCACGAGAAGCCGCCGGGAAGCCCTTGTTGCTGCCCATCTCGCTACTGGATGGTGCTCCTCCAAGGGTCCGGCCAGTTGGGAGCGGGCCTCGCAGCGAGCCAAGCCAGAGAGCGCCAGGGGCAGACAGGGATCCCAGGCTCAGCCTCCAAGTGGAAGACAGCCGTTGTCGAGAGCGGGTAACTGACGACCAAGTGCCATGGTCCAGAGCCGATGCGCGGAATGGGCCCGAAGAGCTTCAAAGAGTGGTCCGACACGGGCACGTTGTTTTGTTTTATAGGCAACCGTGTTACGGATGGAGCATATCCGTCGTGCTGGATGTTTCCGATGTTATGGCAAAAGGACGAAAATAGTTTGGCTTCTCCCGTCAATGGAAGGCGCACAGCGCGGGCGACTAATTAAGGTGGCGTTCAGTTTGTTAACGCCACGGCGTCCGGGGTAGGCGCTGCCTTCTCAGCACCTTCCAGGTTCCGCGTCGCGTGCTGGCCACGCTCAACCGCCCAAAATCTGGGGAGGATCGCCGCTGCCCGAAGACCTGGAGCCTGGCTTGGGGCTTCAGGCTGCAGGGAAAGAGCGCTTCCTCCGTCCACGCCAGCCAACTCATCAGTGAGCTGCAGGTTCCGTCATCCTTTCCACCCCCTCTTTCTTGCATTCCCAACACCATGCAGTTTGCCAGTCTCAAACCCAATGGCGCTGTGAGGCTTTTAGCCCGCCTCTCTAGCCATTGGCCCCGGAACGCGACACAGTAACTACCGGTACTCACAGTACAGAATTTGTGAAAATGCTCGTCTTCAGCTCACAGCATCCACGGCACGAGCTGCTCCGGCGCACAAAGCATCGCTACCAAGCCTCGTCGACTTTCCCGCAGCGGTATTTTCCACTTCTGCGCTGCTGAGCTGGCAGGTGGAGCGCGATCCTGTTGGAGAGGCAGCGCAATGCTACGCTCTTGAGCTTCACCGTTGAGAGGTTGAGAGGCTGCCCAGAACGGGCCCCGATCCTCTCGGGGGTTTGTCTTGGATCTGGCGCCTCACACGTGGCGACTGGCCGGCGATCAGTCAGGTTTTGTCCCTGGCCCCGCAGCATGACTGCATCTCGCCCGCTGCGGGTTTACCATCCTGAAACAGCAGCCACTCAAGCATCGCCGGTTGCTGTCGTCTACTTCATCCAGACTGACCGCCGTTTCCAAGGCCGACGGGATCCCATCGGTGAGCCTCCTGTCTGAGGCTGTGCGCCATGTCTGGTGCGATGCAAGCCTCGGGCGTGGGTGAGCTCGATGTCTTAGACACTTGTTTCACGACGACAAGATTCTCCACGATACGAAACTTCTAAGCTTCCCACGGCTATCAGAGACGCTGGGCAAAAATAATCATGACCCAACCCGATCCAGCGGGCATCATCTGCAGAACGGCGGCACAGAGCTGCCTTGCAACCCAAGCTCGCGTCCTGTCCAACCTCGCGTCCAGACTCAGATTGAGGGGTTCTTTAACCGAGGAACGCATTGCGCATGATGCCAGCCCGTGGTTCAGTGCAACCACGCATTTGAGCGACGGGACCATGCAGAGGTGTGGTTCAAGAAGGTCCCGCCGAAAGCTCCCCTCGGTTCCGTACCGACATGGCCCAGCTGAGATGGGTCTTATCCGGCGATCGCGTCTCGGAAACTCGCAGTTACAGATAGAGCCGTGGCTGTTGCCATTGGTCTTTTGGCGCGGGCTTGACGATGCAGGAACCCGTCGTAATCCCAGCGAAGAACTGCACAAATCGAGGCACCAGAGAGCGATACAGCAGATGAAGGAAATCGATACTTGGCCCCCTCTGCGATCCTCACCGTCCGCACGAGGTAGTATACAGCCTCTCAGCAAGGCTGCAACGCGCTAGAGCCACCATGCCCCGCAAACCATCTGCCGGGCCGAGCAAGAATCTCGAAGGGCCCAGGCAGGGTTCTTGTTGATTCTGGCTGGTGGCATTCACGAGGCAAATGAGCACTGTTTTGAATCGAGGTGATTTCCGAGAGATTGTCATTGGCCAAGTGGGAGACCCGGGTTGCAGGGAACGAGGCTCCGGCAGATGCCGCCCACTCCCCCAGAACGAACTCCACGATGCGCATCACGGCACATCCCAACGCAACTCTGGATCTCCAAACTCTTTCCGGAACGATCAACTCGCTGCTTCTAAAACTGGAACGCTCCCCGTCCTAACGTCGACGTTAGTGACACGCTTGGCCCGGTTTGCTCGTCGCTCGAAAACCACCAGGCTAGCTGCGTCTTTTCTGGGAGATTGCAATCTCCTTGAACCCCGCCGCCACCGATTCTCGCCCAAGAGATCTCGCGTTTCGCGCTTCCAGTCGAGATGCAGGCAATCTCGACGCACAGACCGGCCTGATTCAGGAGCCACTAATCGTCGGGAGATCAGAGATCTTGCACCGGTCAAAACCCGGTGTTATTGAGTCTCGCGGGGCTCCGGGCTGACTCCGATGGGTTCCGGGACCGAATGTGGGTCAAGCCGGCCGAGTGGGGCCACTCTCAGGCCTCCGGGCTGCCGGAGGTGGGGCCATATCCCCCGGACGCCAAGTTCCGCCAGAGCAAACATTAACGAGGCTGAATACGCGGCACACACCGCAGGTTCAGATGGGCGCCAACCTACATATTGCTGCCCCGTCTCGTCCCGTGACGGCCTACCCCTCTCGATGCAACCCCCTTGCCTGTCGTTGCAAGCAAACACGGTAAACAAGGCGTCCTGAAGCCCCTCCTTTCTCAAGTTGGCTGAGGGCGGCAGCATATTATGAACCTGTTGTCCTGCACACCGTGGCTGACAGACTTTGGCAACTTGCTTACACTACACCACCATGGACAAAGACGGTCGGGTGGTGAGCGTGCTTGAAATTACGGACGGCTGGACTGTCGCCCAGACTGAGCAGATCCCCTCGCCAGATCAACCTCGGCGCAACCGTTCTCGGGGCTGAGCGGGAGGTTATTGCAGGTTTCGAGTGGGGATCAATGACTTTGAAGCTGGGGATGAGAGGAGCGTGTTGACGGTGGCGGGGAGTGCGGTGGTGCATGGGGATTTCAAGAATTGCCTGCGGATTGAGTTCATTGCGGAGGCACAAAGAGGATTGGCAGGGCACTTCTGTGACCTCGACACCATGTAAGCATCTCAGGTTCTATTACTGCCTTCTTCCCTTCCCTTGATTATCCCCCCATATCAACCGCATGCCAGAATTCCGCCTCGAGTGAAATCTAAGAGATCCCCAGGTATCCATCCCCGCCTCCCAAGCCGTTCAACCGTCAACCCCCCATCGCCGTTCCACCATCCCCCCGGCAATTGCCCGAGTCACAACCAACGCACCTCCCCGCCTACGAGCCCGTCTTCCCCGGCAGCGAGTCCACCGGGTCATAGTACTCGTACACCTTGTTCTCCTTGTCACGCCCCGTGACCGCCGGCGCCGTGTACCTCGAGACACCCGTGGCCCGGTCATACGACTCAAAGGAGCACGCCAACCGCTTGCCCCCCCCTCCCGGAAGATCGACAACAAACGATGGCATCATGAACCCCGCAATCGACCCGCGGAGCTTGGCCTCGAGATCCAGGATCGTCTGCAGCGGCGTGCGCAGATGCTCGACGCTCTTGACCATGTCGCACTGGTAGACGTAGTACTGCCAAACAATCGTCAACATATAGCCCCCTTTCACGAGGCCAGAACAAAACCAAACAGTAACTCACCGGAAAGATCTTATTATCCGCCAACCCCCGAATCAACCCCCCCATCGTCTCCACGTCATCATTCACCCCCCTCAACAGCACCGTCTGATTCCGCACCATAACCCCCTCCTCAAACAGCCGCTGCGCCGCCGCCTCCGTCACCCACGACATCTCCCCCGGGTGATTGAAATGCGTATGCCACGCGACGGTCTTGCCGGCCCGGCGCGCCTTGTCCGACACGCCCACCAGCGCGTCGACCCACTGGTCGGCCTCGTCCAGCACGCGCCCCGGCGCCACCGCGAGGCCCTTAGACGCGAACCGGAAGCGCCGGATGTTGGGCATGGCGATCAGCCGTTCGCCGATGAGCGTCAGCTGCTCCGGCTGCAGGTAGTAGGCGTCGCCGCCGGATACGACAATGTCCTGCAGCTGGGGCTGGCTGGCGATGTAGGCGAAGGCTTCTTCCCACCGGCGCCGGCCTGGTTTGAGCGAGGCTTTGGATACTGTGGCCGTGTCGGCGCCGACGGCGTAGGAGCGCGTGCAGAAGGTGCAGTAGGTCGGGCAGACGGATGTTGCTGGGGGTGGTGTTAGTGCAGGGCCAGACACATAATGTGGAGTGGGTTGGAAGAGGGCACTGACGGAGGAAGAGGGCTTTGTCCGGGTACCGGTGGACGAGGCCCTTGACGGGCGAGTCGGCTTCCTCGTGGAGGGAGTCGAGGGTTAGTTGGGGGTGGTCCGCGATCATGCGCGACTTTAGGGGGAGGAACTGGCGGGCGATGGGGTCGTGCCGCGGGTCGTGCCAGTTGATCCGGCTCAGGATGTACGGGCTGTCAAGGTCAGTGACACACATTCCGCTTCTGAGGGTTTGTCACTCACGTCATCCGGACAGCCATGGTGGCAGCCGTTATGCCCTCGAAGACGTCCTTGATGAACTCGTCGCGGGTCTGCATCTGGGTGCCGGACCTGTCGTACGGCACTTCCTCCGGCAGAGCAGCCTCCAAGAACTTGAGGAGCTGCGGCCTTGTTTCGACCATATTCTTGGTCTAATAACGTCGGTAAGAAACAATCCCGTGTTCGTGTATCAGGCCTGCGAGACTTACACTCCAACTGTACGAGTGGAACTCCTTGGTCGATACATCCCGCCACAGCGGCACCTTGCGCCAGAACTCGTCGCGGTTTTGTGGGAGTGCCGAAACAACCGGTCGCACCGGCGGAGTCACTGCCTCGCGGACGGGCACCGGGTTGAACCTCGGGGGTGGAACATTGTTGGTGTTGCCGTCGAGGGCGCTGCTGAGGTCGGCAACCTGGGCCTGGAGCCGCGGCACAGAACCGACTGATCGTGCCGAAACCAGCTGGGAAGCTGTTATTCTCGGGCCGTGGCCGAGGAAGTCCCGTGCGGGACGTATAGCAAGGAGCATGTTGGTTGTGCTGTTGGTTGCAAGGGATGCAGGTGAGAGTTGACTGCTTGCCCCTGGCCTATTAAGGATTCTCCTGACCGCTGCTCGGGGGCAACAACCAGTTCAGTACCCAAGTTCGCCTCGCTTTGTCGAACGACTTCAAACCACTTATACTCTGGACCGAAGCGTGGTCTGCTCTTATACCCACCCGTCCTCAACTCAACCCAGCTCAGTTACTGCGTCGACGCTCGGGCTGTGGCAACAAACGCCGTGGCAGTGAAAAAAAGGCAGCAGGTACCACAATGTGCTTGTCCCCCCCTGTTTGCATTTGGTCTGCAGTTGGTCCTAACAATGCCGTTGCGCAACAGCCTTTCAGGGGTTCACAGTGCAGTTTGATCCGTGCGGATTGCTCTCGGACGAAGCCCCCCCGGTCAACAGCAAAACCAGCGGTCAGTGAGTCGTCGGGCAGTCTGTCGGGTCCGAAAATGGCAGTCCTCTCTACCACTGCGGCCCTGTGGTCTCATCACCCGGCCCGGTGAGCACCAACAACGACTCCCGGGCAAATGGCGAGATGCCCGCTGCCGCTGCTGTTGGTGATAGATCTCTGACTCCCTGCTTCTTCGGCTTTCACCTTCCCTTTGTCGGCAGCTGCCCGTGCTTGGCCCACGTTAATTGACTGGCCCTTACGACTGATGACTGGCCAAGGGAGCAGGTGAGGACTACCGAGGCGCGGAAGTTCGGCAGTCTGACGCGGTCTCGCCGTGTTTCAAGCGCTGCTCGCCGTCCAAATGGAGCCCGGGAGTTGGTGTTTGCCGTCAATCGACCAAGGAGCCAAGGGTATCGTTGTCTGCCAACATGTCAGCGGCCGCTATTCTCTGGTTCAGATGATACCGTCGACGTGGGGGCATGATGGCTATTTAATCCTGAAGACGACGCCTTCTTGAGAAGATTCTGAAGAGCAAAGAGGCTGTTCCCACCAACCAGCCACTCACTTACACTATCAAGTTGCTTGCGCCCCTATCCTCGAGTGCCCCTTAGCTTGACGCCATCACCACATAGTACCGAATCCACGGGGACGACACCTCACAACATTGGGTGTCGAGAACCCCTCCAGAAAACCGAGACCCTTGTCGTTATAAGCCAACGCCGCCATCATGGCTGCTGCTGCTCTTCGACCGGGCACTGGCTCGAGCAGCGACAACACGGTCAAAAGCCAATCCGAGATTGAGTGAGTCCGGAAACGATCTCCACCGGGGCATGCGAGCGAAGGAGTTGGGAAAGAAAGAGCCAAAAAGAAAAAGTGATAACTGACAGAAAGATATCACCCCGGGAAAAGCCTCACGCCCATGGGCCCCGCCGGCAACAGTCCTCCAGCTACGCCACCGGCATCACACAACACCACAGAGAAAAAAGCCGGACCAGGTACCGGGGACCCGGAAGCCACTACTACAGCTGCAGCAGACCAGCATGGCACGACAGCTGCAGCAGCAGCAGTACCCCCGAGTGAGACCATCCCTCACCAACTCGACGCGGGCTCCCGCCCCTGGAAGGTGGTCCTCGGCTGCTTCTGCCTCACGGTGCCCACGTACGGCCTGCTGAGCGCCATCGGCCTGTTCCAGACGTACTGGCACGCGGGGATCCTCGCGGGCCACTCGGAGGGCGACGTCGCGTGGATCATCTCCGTGTTTGGCTTCCTCGGCTGCCTGTTCGCGGCGCCCGCGGGCATGCTGTTCGACCGCTACGGGGCCGCTTCGTCGTCGCCGTCGCGCTGGCTGCTGCTGCCGCTGGGGTGTGCTGTGTATGTTGCCGGGTTTGTGGGCTTGGCCTGGTGCCGCACGTATGCCCAGTTCATGGGCTGCGTGGTGGTTGCAGGCGTGGCGGCGGGTACGTATTTTCCATGTCAAATACTCCGTACTAAGAAAAGAAGGGTCGGGCTAACAAGAGTGGCTACAGCTACCCCCACGACGATTGCGTTCAGCATCGTGAGCCAATGGTTCGACAAGAGAAAGGGCCTCGCAACCGGCTGCGTCACCCTGGGGGCGCCCCTTGGCGGCATCTTCTTCTCGCTGGTGCTGCAGATCCTCTTCGACAGGTACCCCTGCTATGATGGCCGCTTTTCTGGCACTGGGTTGCTTGCTGGTCGAGACCAACCTGCCTTCTCAACAAGGGGCGAGAGACGACGACTCGGAGTCGGACTCGGAGCCCCGCGCGCAAGAAATCTCCCACATGCTGAGCCCCCCCAAGTTTTGGCTCGTCAGCTATGCCCTTTTTGGTGAGCCATTTTGGTCTTTCAAGCCCCCGGTATTGTTTCTGGTTAGTGGTTTGTCTAACTCAACCCCTGAACCGCAGCGTACGAGCTGGTGCTCTTCATCCAATGGGGCTCTATCCCTTCGTATGCGGTCGCGGCCAACGTTGGGAACAAGCAGTTCTATTTGATGATGTCGTACAACATGTAAGTTCCTCCTCTTTTCTTGGTCTGTTTGGTGTAAGTGGTCAAAGGTGAACGCTAAATCCCCCAGTGGCGCTGTTTTGGGGCGGACCCTGCCCCCCTGGCTCTCCGACCGGGTGTTCGGCCCACTCAACGCCATCATCGTGATGAACGTCTTCACCCTGCTCGCCGTCCTGGCGATATGGCTACCCCTCGGGGCATCGTCCATCACAGCCCTGTTTGTGGTGATCGTGCCCATGGGCATCGGCACGGGGAGCTTTGTCCCCCTGGACGGTAAGGCTTCCTCCTTCTCTTCCTTCCACGGGATGATGGTGACTGGCCAGAAACGGCACAATACTAACATGCAGCCAAAAGTCTCGTGCATCAATGCGCTTTGCAAGCCCGAAAACACGGGGACTTGGTTGGGGTCCGCGTACAGTCTCGTCTCGGTTGCGCAAGTTCCCCCCCCCCCTCTCTCCTCCGGGCCCCGGGAGTATTGTATGTACCTGCTAACATCTGCCACGCACACCGCATAGGACTCTGATAGAAAACCCCATCTCGGCCGTGATCCTCGCGCGGTACCAGTCCAACGGCCTCTTGGCCTTCCTCGCCGCCGTCCTCTTCTCGGGCATGATCAGCGCGGCCGCGCTTCGATGGCTGTCCCACGGCCGGCGGTGGATCCTCAAGGCCCGGGTGTCATTTGGGTGTTGACAAGCTCACAGGTGTGAGCTGAGCATGCAGGCTGGGGTGACACAGCAGAGCCCCCCCCCCGGGCATGCTGTGCTAGGTCGTGCGTGTATGCCCCCGGGAGGGCAAGCAGGGCTGGAGCCCGGAACTTTTCTTGGAGTGGAGCGTTGCTGTTGGGAGGCAGTTCGTCTTCTGCGGGTATTTGGTGCGTTGATTGGTAGGCAGACCACAGGATGGTGTGAGAGGCAACACTTTTCTAAAGGGGGTGTATCTTGGCCGGCGGCGGGATCGAGATGCCGGACATCAAGCTACCAGAAGGAATACGTACGTTGCACAAGCAAACAAAAGCCGGTTCCTGTGTTACAAGGCGGTGATCTGCGTAACCACGCAGCAGGTTACACGACAGACCCAACTCCTTGGTCAGCGGGCTGGTGGATGGGTTGGGCACACAGCAGTCTGCCATCGAGATTTCTTCGCCTTTGTGCCACACCCCAGAATCTGATACATCTTGCTTTCTTCTTTTCTTGATTTCTTGAATTGGAAAGAGAGAGCTGCCGGGTTACGGAGATCCGGAAGTGCTTCAGGGGTAGACATGCAGCATGCATCGAGGCCCGGCCTACTGAAGCGGCCGCATTGCCAGTTCATCATTCTGCAAAACCTGTTCGTACTCGGACCGACGCAATTGGATGTATCAAAGAACTTCTGGCTGGAACGGCGGGGATGGCTGCCGAACAACTGGGGAAGATGAGATCTGGTGCTACAAGGGAGGGCGTTCGCTTCAGGGGGAGGTTCGCCCATCTTGTCGTCTTACAGCACACACAGTGCCGTCTCAACCGAGTCTATTACCTCTCTAAGAACCTGCGAGGGAAGCGCGGGAAAACACAGCTTAACTGCGAGCAACATCTCCCTGGGGCTTGCCCGCGGCAGCACATCCGGGAGGACGGCGGCGTCCTCGGTCAAGTCCGTCGTCCAAGGGATTTGCCTGGTGGCTCCATTAGCGTGCTTCTTCTCCCCTTCCGTTCGAACCTCGCTTCCTTTTTCCCGTTCCCGCTTCCGCCCACTCTGACACGCACACGCACAGTGGCATTCCCTCCCGCGGGCCGTACCGTACCCCGTCGGCGGCTGGGGCGGGAAAGACATGTTTGCACTGTGCCGGCGGTGTCTCTACCTGGTGATCGCCGACGAGGTGGAGTGCGTTGCTGTACACTGTGTCTCTTGTCTCAGCCCTGCGGACTGTGTTTGTTACTGTGTAAGTAGGTTCTTCTTCCTTCCTTTTCTGTTCACCTGCGGCAGCCAAGTAAGAGGGGTTCCCGCTGGGACCGGGCATGGCAAACTTCCATGCATTCGGGGATAACGTGAGTTGTACATGCGTGGGAAGTGACAGTGACTGCAGAATCGATCGAGGCCGGCGTGCCAGCCTGCACATCTACCACCGAGGGCACTGGCTGTCTGGGGGATTGTGGCCCCTCACATATCTCCAGGCCACCGGGGGGGAGGGTCGATTCTCGGGATACCTAGGTAGGTATACATCGGTACACGTGTCGATCACAGTTCCTTCTCCTTCCTGCATATGCATGCGGGTGGTGAGGCTGGAGGGGCCGGCAATAGACAGATTGGGAAGGTGAAGAAAACGCCAGAGCCGACTCCAGTCTGCTGAGGATGTTGGCTGCTTAGGCTGTGTCTTGACTCTTGACCCTCAAGTCAACGCTATCCGGAGAAAGAGAGACACTGTCCATCTGCGAGGAGCGGGAGGCGGTGTAGAGAGATACTCCGCACCGGAGGAGCCGAGGGAAAGAAACGCAACACACAAGGTCTGATCGCACTGCGTCTTGTCGTTGAAGACGGGGAGACGTTCTGTTGCAAGACAGCACCCCCCACGCCCGTCGACAGTTGAGACACGAGTCTGTGGATGCCGGTGGCCCAGCATAACCTTGACGCTGTCACGGACATTGGTTGTCTGTCATGGCCTTGACACTATCACCGCCATGGCCAATAGCGAAGGCTACGAGTACGTGCGAGAAATGTTGGCGCGAGATGGACTCCATCTCCGACAGCCCAACAAAACAGTCTAGCTCATCCAAGGTGGCTCGGGCGGGGTTGTCGATGATGCCATAAGAACCATGCAGTTGGGTCTGTATTCGGTCAAGGGGGATCACAGAATCTCCGTGGAGCCGGAGCCGTGAGTTGTTATTTGATAGTGACAGGACCGGTGGAGACACACACACGGAGTCCTTTAGAGAGGCGGAAGCCTCCCTGGCGGTGAGCAGGAGCAGGGGGCGAGCTGAACGAAGATCAGGTTATGATTCGTCAGCATCTCCTGGTCCTCGAGCAAGCCTCATCGATGCCTCTTCCAACTTGCTCGAGGGGTCATTCTTTTTGTGTTGCCGAAGAGCAACCCTCTCTCAACCGTCATGTTCTCATCAACTCCGCTACCAACGAGACGAAGGGTGATGGCATGTAAACCACCCAGAGGGCTGAAAGGGAGGCATGGTAAAGCAGAGTTGTGGAGCTGTCAGCCATATGTGCGTTGTCGACAGGTAGTACCTGAGCTTTCAGCCATGGACTATATCATGACCAATTCCTCCCCCGCCGGCTTCCCTGATAACTATACCCGTGAGGTACATGGGCAACACAATCCCGAGACGACTGCGGGACAGGGAATCTAAACCCAGCAGGCGCTTCTGCCCTGGTAAGGGGCGAGATGAAAGGGAACATGCCCCTGGCAACATCAAGCGCAGAAACGATATAAAGTCAATTGACAGCTGCGTACACTGAGCGCAACTAAAATAAGCCGGGATGCCGTCCCCGACGCTGCGGTTATCCACGTTTCTATCCACTCCAAGGATGGTGGACGGCCCCTTTTCGGCGGGCTCTATCAGCACAACGGCAGATGGCTGATCGAGCCGCCGAGTCACCAAGACGGCCAAAGTACGTTTATATTGGCCGTTGAATGGGCAGTCCAGCCGCGATGAACCGCGATCTGCCCTGTTCCATGCCCACAGGCCCTGCCACCTGTCTTCCTCACCAGCTAACACGCCACGGCTTTCTTTCGGGATCCTATGCCTGTAGGCAGCTGCAGGGAGTAAAACGGTCAGCATGGCAGCTCTACTCCGCAGATGTGGTTTGGAGTTACGTACCCAAGGAAATCGCCGTTGATGCTGCCAATAGCCCACATCTCGCCGACCTCGGTTCGCAGGCCGATGATCTTGACGCGCACGTGGGTGCCCTGCTCGATGACGATGTCGGCGTTGTTGGTGAACTGCGCGGGGGTGGCGCTGGCATCATATTGGATTTCGTCGGGCATCAACTGCGCGGCCGGTTAGCGACTGGACAATCCTCAAATCGCTGATGATGGGGGTACGCACATGGGAGGAGACAAATAGGCGTAATGGGCCGGCCTGGGCGAAGAAGCCGTGAGGGTTCACTGTTTGGGTAATAGCATCAATCTGGCCGTGTCAGCGGGAGATCAGCCGACTTGTATGTGGCAATGGGTCTGTATCCTACCACTTCGCCCTTGAACGGCCGCCAGACCACGGCGCGATAGCCGACGGTGAACTCGGCGAGGCCGCTCCCGGGCAGAATGCGGCCCTCGGACACATCGAATGTGTCCATGATGGCGATGATGTAGTAGTCGCCGGCGCATGTCCCCTCGACGTCCTTGACCAGCTTTGTCGTGACCAGCTCGTGCATGTTCCTCCCGAAATACGAGGGGTGCAGCGTCACGCGCCGCTCGAGGTTGTGGAGGAAGAACATTGTGGCGGGTCGTATGGATATTGGTATTATCGTTTTCGTAACCAAGTGCGCTCGCGGCGCTGCTCGAAATGATGGGGTATCGCGGCGGAGAGGAGTTTGCGACGGAAGGCGGAGGAGGGTGCGCGCGGAATCGGAAGTCGTCAGAGGATTGAGTTTCCGAGCTGGAAATTAGAAGCGACGGTGCAAGCACGCCCACATGCTTGCCGCCTTGCCTCGATGCGATACGGGTGCTCAGGTCAGGTCGTGCAGCGCGAAAATGGACCCCGCCGTCTTTGATGCGCCGACGAGCAGTCGGGGTTGTTCTTGGGCGAGGCTGACGCATGCAGAAGCGAAAAGGCTGAGTGGTCGCGGCTTGATTAAGCTATTGGTCTGTGCGCAAGCTGCAGGAACCGCGCTGGGGCCTGGCCTTGGCGCTCTCGAAGCCGGGGGATTGGAACTTGCGGTTACCACGGAATCGTATGAGGCGATCTTGACTTTTGAGAAGAATCATAGGTTGTTTGGCTGAATGCTGAATCGTTTTATCAGAATTTTAGTACGCTACCTCCGAGCCAAGTAGGACGTTATACCTTGCCGTCAGATCGATACCAGTAATAAAGTATTCCCTCAACTCTCATGGAATTAAAGAAGCAAAAAGCAACAAGCTGTTCCATGGAGTCGTCAAAGGGAGGCCTGGAATTTGAGGACGTTCTCGAACTGGAAGTCCCAAGTCGTGTCGTGTGGCAGAGTCAATGATCCCTGACGCCAGCCGGCCCCGTGGGGAAGGAGCTCAGGCGACCCGCTATCCGAGGCACAAAGTTTTAGCCCGCTCCTTGCCAAGTCAGCCCTGAGCACTGAGCAGCGGGATGGGTACCCAACACGCCGCAAATCGGCCAAACACGATCCGACATTCCTCGCTGTGCTCTCCCACCTCAACGCCGGAGATCCGAGCCTTTCTTTCTGTTGAACACGTCGCTGGAGTCCCTCTTTGGACACGCAGACTCCGGCCCTGCAGGCACGCTGGCCTGTGCGAGATTGCAGGTTGCCGGCCTTAAATGCCGTTCACGCCGGGCCTACGAAGTACCTTACGAAGTCCCATCCCTCGCCCTCGCCCCTATTCTCGAGCAGCCACCCGTTCCCAGCACCGCCGTAGCTAGCCCGCCATGTCCCTCGACCTCGAAAAGCAACTCACCTTTGTAAGCCCGCCCGCCAGAACCCGGAGACCAACGTGGCCGAGCCCGCATGGTTGCACCTTGTACCACGTGTCCAACAGCTGACCCGTAATCCAGTATGGTGCGTACCACCATAACCAAGTGAATGTAATAATTCACGTGGTTTGCGTGCCCCTGATCCTCTTCTCATTTTTTGAGCTCGTATGCAACCCCTTCCCCTGGCTGCATGGGGCAGGAGAATGACCTAACCTGGTGCAGGCGTCCAACTACGGCCCCTTCTTCACACTACCGCCATGGCTCCAAATACCCTACCTTGAGCCAAACCTGGGGACCTTTGCGGCCATGACATGGGGCGGCCTGTACCTCCTTCTCGAGCCGGTTGCCGGAGGTGTCCTGGCCGTCATCTGCCTCGCCGCCGCCGCCGGCACCAACTACCTCCGCCTGCAGGACACGGCCGGCACCAACCAGATCTCGATCGCGGTGCACCTCGTGTCCTGGATCGCCCAGTTTGTCGGCCACGGCAAGTTCGAGGGGCGGGCGCCGGCGTTGCTGGACAACCTCTTCCAGGCCGTCTTTTTGGCGCCCCTGTTCGTCTGGCTCGAGCTGCTGTTCATGGTCGGCTACCGGCCCGAGCTCAAGCGGCGTGTCGACAAGGCCGTCGAGGTCGAGATTGCCAAGTTTCGCGAGCAAAAGGCGAAGAAGGCCGAGAAGGCCGAGAAGGCCCAGTAGTCGGCCGCTCGTGGATGCCGTCATCATAAACGAGAAATCGATACCGCCAACGGTCACCCTGGTGGGAAACTTTTGCAACGACAAGGGGCGGGCCGACCACACACTGCCTGAATCGGCAGAGAATCAAGGACCAGAACTCTGATTCAGGATTTGGCTGGGTTTCTTGGTTATTGGACAAGCGGGACGATGACCAAGAGCCAGCGATAAGACGCAAATGAGACATGGATATGTCAAAAGTCGGAGTCTTTGACTGGGTTCACTTGAACTGCTCGAGTGTCTGAATGCGCGTTGGGTTTTATAGAAGCAAAGTTCTTGGGGCGAATTAACCCCAACGATAGAGGATATTGAATTACCGTGACATTAGCCTCGGCCTGATTATAGATATCACTCCATCCTTTCGTTGGCATTTCTTCGTGTTTGATTCCCATCACAGTGGGCTCCCCACTTTTCCTCCGCTGCGAATATGAAGAGCCTGAGCTCAGAGTGACAGAGACAGGGCAGTAGGTATATACGAACACAGGTAATCAGACTATTTTGTCAAAAAAGAAAGGAAAAGTAACAGGAAACCGCCCCCAAAAACCGTTTCTGCGACTTCCCTAAAGTTGCAACCTGACCGACTTAAACCCCCTGCTCTCATTGGCAAGTCCCAAGCAGTGGACAGGGGTCACCGTCTTTGTCGCGCCGCGTCCGAGTTGCCCCACGTAACCTCCAAAACCAAACAACACCCCAGACCAGCCAGCCGAACCGACCCGAGACAACCACCTCCCATATCTCCCAACAACCCAAGACACAAAACCAAACGATGGACGTCCCACTGCACTGGACACTCGCCTTTCTCCAGGGTACTTCCCCCCAAACCTTCCCATCCATCCTCCACCCGCAGCTAACCAAAGCCCCGATTTGAAAACAGACATCCTCCCCCCCTCAACCCTCACCCACCTCCAAACCCTCCTCCTCTCGCCCACCAGCCCCGTCCAAACCGCCCTCCACACCCTCACCACCCTCACACACCAAACAATAACCCCCCTCCTCGCCACCTTCCTCAACTACCTCACCGACCTGCTCGCCGCCTCCCCCAACGTGGTCGCCCTCGCCGTCATTTTGGTGCTTGCAGTCCTCATACTCCAAATCCTGAGCATCATCAGGCGGATCATGCTCTTCTGGACGCGCCTGGCGTTCCGGCTTCTCTTTTGGGCTGCGGTCGGGCTGCTGGTGTCGGTTGTCTGGCAGCGGGGGGTGGAGAGGAGTCTGACCGAGGCGGTGGTTATCGGGGGGAAGGTAGTTGGGTGGGCTGTGGGGGTGGGTGAGGTTTGGTGGAGGGAGTATGAGAGGGCGCAGCAGCAGGGGCAGGGACAATATGGGGGGTATCAGGGGAGGGGTGGTGCTGGTGGTGCTGGACGGGGTGGTGCTGGTGGGGGGAGGTGATGGCAAGGCTAGTGTGGTTGTTCTGGGGATTTTGGGTTGTGGCATGGTTTGTTTATTCAGCGAGGGGGTTTGGGCGGGCATCACGGAGTTACGGGTATTGTTCGGGATAGACGCCTTGACGGCAAGGGCAAGCGGTTGCTAGCTGGATATCACAACCTGTTTGGTGTACAGCGACCAGTGTAGGGACGACCCAAAGCAAACACTTTTATAACTAGACGCCATCGCTATGCAAACACAACCTGGTCCCCGACAAACCAACCACGCCAAACACCAGACCATCTACCCATTTTGTATCCTATCCCATGCAGATGAACAGCCCTCATTCTTCCTCTTCAAACTCCTCCTCCGCCAGCTCCTTGGGCTCCTGCGCCTCGTGGTACTGGATGCAGTCGTCGATGTAGCTGAGAATCGCCTGGACGCTTTCCTCGTCGGTGCTGTCCAGCTTGAGGTAATTGACCATGCTAAAGTTCTCGAGGAGGTTGGCAACAGCGGCGTTCAGCCGCTTGAACGTCGCGCCCGACATGAGCGCATCCTTGTCCGCGGGATCCGAGCTGTGGACGTCGACCTCGACGCCCATCCTCTTCCGCACGGTATCCGCCGGGTCGTCCTCGAGCAACGTCGTGTCCGGCACGAGGAAGCGCTTGAAGTCCTTCTTGCGCATCTGGTCCTTGACCAGGTCCATCTTGCTCAGGATGTTGAGGTGCGGCACCTCGAGCATGATCATGGCGCTCATGGCGCTGAGCGACCCGGCAAAGTACTTGGCGCGGTCGACGACGAACGTGGCCTCGAGCAGGTACGCCGCGCATAGCCGGATGTCGAGCGCGCCGGGCTGGGTGAGGAACTTGATCAGGGTCGGCAGGACCGGGATGTGCGTGTAGAGCTCGATCTGGCCCGGCATGTCGAAGATGATGAGGTATTCCTCCGTCAGCGAGTCGAGCTTCTCGGCAAGAAAGTCGAGGTTCTGCATCAGGAATTCGAAGCAGTAGATCAGCCCCCCATTAGGGCCCCATCGCATTTCGTCGTCTTCCATGACATCCTCGAGCGAGATGAGCTCTTTGATATCGACGTCTGGCTCGTGCTCGAAATGCTCGGCGGCGGGATCGAGGTTTACGTAGAAGGCGGAACGGCGGTTCAACTGGAGGTGCGTGATGAGGCTTGCGCAGAAGGTGGACTGAAGGGCGCCCGTCAGCGTCGGTTTAGGATGTCAGAATTGAAACATTGAAAGCCGTCGTCGTACCTTGCCCACCCCGGCGGGGCCCATAACCATAACGCCGTACTTGCTCATGGCTGTAGTTCCTCACGAGGTAGCGATAATCGCGGTGTTAGGCTGCAAAAACGGTTGTCGAATGGAGCTGCGAGAGATGGCGCCGATGGAAAGCTCAAATAGATGCCGCCTGGCAGAATCCCCAAGGCGGTGACCACCGGACAAGCTACCTTATCTCAAGTTCTCAACCTCTACATGCACCCATCAAGTAAGGCATCGTCATCCATCGCAGCTCGATGCAATGCACATGCGGCCGCGACCTTAAGCATCTGCCGCGTTCATGTGTTCGCAGAGTCTCCATCGACCCCTTCCATAATTCCGTTGCCGGAGGGACGCGAGGGGCCTGGCGACACAAATCATCCGCCTGCCAAACGTGCTCCTGCCGTGTTTCCTTGATTCTGCCCCTCAGCGGGGACCTCAATGGCTGGGCTGGTGCGGTGAGGGGCAGCAATGGCGCAATCCGACGAAAAGGGACAAGCCCGAAGTACTCGATACAGCGCGGCAAGTCGTAAATGACGGCGGCTACAGAAAATGGACCTACATGCATCGGAGACCAAGACGCAAGCAAGCACATGGGATATGTGCATGCCTGTAGTCTCGGAGTAAAGTGCTCGGAGCACGATTTCGGCCTATGGACTCTTTTTTACTAGCCTTTCGGAAACAAATGTTCAAGACTCGCAGCCAGCCACCATCCGATATGTCTCCTTTGCCCCAAACGTGTTTGCCCCTGTTATTTTGTGTACCCCCAGTATCCCTGTGTTCCGGTACCCCGCCGTGCCGCCTTTGCATCCTTGCGGTTAAAAATGGCCGGTGCTCGGCGATTTCTTTTTAGGTAGCCAGGGACGTTGCCAAAATTCCTCAAATACTGCCACATCCCCCCGGAGTCTTTTGCTTCCCCATCTTCCTCCAAGCCCCAAACATCTGCACGCCTTCCCCGTCTCCGCTATACCCAGCCGGCCTGTTTTTGGTGTTTCTGTTTCTTTCCGCAAAAGGTGAGTCAGTCTGGCCCCGAGATGTTTTTCCCTTCGGAGGTCGGAGCCCGACCGCTCTTCTTCCCCCGCTCTCCCGCCCTTCCCCTGAAGACGACCCATTCGCCGCGATTCGCCGAGAGGCCGTCGGCCATGGAGGATAAACCAATCGACTCTGGCTCGCAGCAGGCTGTTCCTGTTCCCATCAGGATCTTGCTCTGCTCTCCTTTCTTTGAGAGGACAACTCCTGTCGACTTCTCGCCCCCCTTTTAAAGCGAACCGCAGCAGATTTTTACCCAACAGCCGCTAACCCCTCCCCAGAGCCCTCAATCTCCCTCCAGATCATAATGGCTACCAACGGGACCAACGGGACCAATGGGTCCAAGCACTACAACGAGGGCACCTTCCTCTTCACCGTAAGTCCTGCCGCTGCCGGGATCGCGTACAGTCAGCGCTGACCGCCTCTGGCAGTCCGAGTCCGTCGGTGAGGGCCACCCCGACAAGATCGCCGATCAGGTCTCAGATGCCATCCTCGACGCCTGCTTGGCCGAGGACCCCCTCTCCAAGGTCGCCTGCGAGACGGCCACCAAGACGGGCATGATCATGGTCTTTGGTGAGATCACCACCAAGGCCAAGCTCGACTACCAGAGGGTCGTCCGCGAGGCCGTCAAGGGCATCGGCTACGATGACTCGTCCAAGGGCTTCGACTACAAGACGCTCAACCTGCTCGTCGCCATCGAGGAGCAGTCCCCGGATATCGCGCAGGGCCTGCACCTCGACGACCGCCTCGAGAACCTCGGTGCCGGTGACCAGGGTATCATGTTCGGCTATGCCACCGACGAGACCCCTGAGCTGTTCCCCCTGACGCTCCTCTTCGCCCACAAGCTCAACGCCGCCATGTCGGCTGCCCGCCGCGACGGCTCCCTGCCGTGGCTCCGCCCCGACACCAAGACCCAGGTCACCATTGAGTACAAGCACGACAACGGTGCTGTCGTGCCGCTCCGTGTCGACACCGTCGTCGTTTCCGCCCAGCACTCCGAGGACATCACCACCGAGAAGCTGCGCAAGGAGATTCTCGAGAAGATCATCAAGACCACCATCCCTGCCAAGTACCTGGATGACCGGACTATCTACCACGTAAGTTGTTATGACGGCGCCCGAGTCGGAATGGCCTGTACTGACAGCACGCAGATCCAACCCTCTGGCCTCTTCATCATTGGTGGCCCTCAGGGTGATGCCGGCCTGACCGGCCGCAAGATCATCGTCGACACGTACGGTGGCTGGGGCGCCCACGGTGGTGGTGCCTTCTCCGGCAAGGACTTCTCCAAGGTCGACCGCTCGGCCGCCTACGTCGGCCGCTGGATCGCCAAGTCCCTCGTCGCCGCCGGCCTTGCCCGCCGCGCCCTGGTCCAGCTCTCGTACGCCATTGGTGTTGCCGAGCCCCTCTCCATCTACGTCGACACGTACGGCACCTCGGAGAAGACCTCGGACGAGCTCGTCAAGATCATCCGTGACAACTTCGACCTGCGCCCCGGTGTCATCGTCCGCGAGCTGGATCTGGCCAAGCCCATCTACCTCCAGACGGCCAAGAACGGCCACTTTGGCACCAACCAGAGCTTCAGCTGGGAGAAGCCTAAGTCGCTCAAGTTCTAAGTGGGATACACTGTCGCAGAAGATTCAACTTCTCTCTGCTGATATGATCTCGCTCGTCTCCGGACGATTTCTCTTTTTTACCTGTTTTTCTCGTTTTCATGGCATACGGATGGATAAGCATTACTGGCGTACGGTTCTCAACAAACCTGGGTGGGCGGATTAGACTTATATCCCTGTCATTTTTTCGCGCCTTCTGCTTGGGTCTTTTTGGGTTGTAGGGTAAAACGCGCGCGGCGTGGTGTCGGGCTGCAGGGATAAGTCCAGTCGATGCTGTCTTCTCTTAGGCAGGTGGCGGAGGTTACGCCTCGGAGTTTCAGTTTTTTTCGCGAATACCAAAAAATCTTCGCCAAGGTCACGACGGGGCCGGTCGGTTTACGGGTGGGTGGGCAGGTGGTCGGCGTCTTTCAACAAAGACATTGCATGAAGAGCCAAGAAGGCGCCAAGTTTATGACATTGCGATACCCCATGGGGAAACGGCATGCGAAGGGCACACAAGACATTCGGCGTTTTGGGGAAAACAAAAGAACTTCAACATCTTTTACTTTTCCTGCATTACTATTAGACGTCGATACAGGTCTTTTTGGCTTGGCGGGAACCTGGAAGAGACGGGACGGGGGCTGGGACATGGATCGCTAGATAGGTAGGTAGCTGCCGTGCCTTCTTTGACACAATCGGGGATTTGAACTCGCCATTAACTCGCTCGTGGGATCCTTGCCGTGTGCTGCTGGTCAGGGGCTGTCTCTTCCTTTTGTGACAGGCGTCAAGATACTCGCGATGAGGTCGCGGCATTGTGTTGGTTGGAGTATGAGCGTTGTACAGTGAAATCTCCTGAAGCAGATCTCGGGTGCTTGTTGAACAGCCTGGGACCTGGTGAAACCACCGCCTGTATTTCCTCGTGAGGTTCATTCATGTGAGATCGGCATAGTATTCGATATTTACAAGTATGGACCAGCTTGGGTGATCCTGGCAGTTGCATTGATACAATCGACGACGACTAACTATTCAACCCCGGAGTCCAGAACTGCGTTCGTCTGCTTGCTTGAATGGGGTTGTCACTTTGCCCTACTACGGCTTCAGGTACTCGAACGTTTAACTCAAGACGCCTTCCTTGGGTCTCGCTTGATTCAAAGTCTCTAGTTCACACCCTATTTCATTAGATTTTGGCCATGATGGAGGCCGTGTGATACCGTTTTGGAATCCATCAGCAATTGATAAAATCCTCTGCCCTTCAGGGGTCTCCGACCTCGCCTCTCGCCTAAAGGGTATCGAATAATGAGAATGCGGCCTTCGCCTATCCCGGGATATCACAGTCGCATCACCAGCTGCTAGCTCGACATGTCACACATCGCTGGCTGCATCACAAGTTTAACTCGGCCGCAGAAGGCGTGCAGGGGTCAGGAGACCTAAACAGGGGTTAAAACTTCGCTGAACCGCCGATGCCTGAAAATCCGAGTGGCCCCCTCGCTGGAAGCAAGTCAAATCGAAACCTTCTGTTTTCACAGTCTGTTGTATTTGAAGCTTCTTGCCGATAACAACCTGGAACCAAGCAACAGCAGCTCACAGACTGCCGGACGGGGCGCTTCCGGGACTGGCCACCTAAGAGACCAGGGGTCGTGCCGAAGCGGACTGCCCGAACCCGGAGCTTAAATGTTTGTTTGCTCGTGGGATTGCAAGCCAAAATAAAATAAATAAAAAATCAAATTCAACAATTCGTTTGTCACCCATGTCCCACGCTTGGACCCTTTGACAAATGTCGAAAATCTGACAGCGGACACGCCGACGCCGACAGTGGCTCGAGAGTGGTTCCGAGTCCCAAAAGCGAGCAAAAGGGGCCCGATCGATCAGCGTCGAACGAAATCACTTGCACGGCGCTGTGGGGCGCCCTTCGGGCTCGATCCCCACACTTGTGCCCGTTGGGCGGTCCGACCCCGGCTCCATTGGGTTCCCTTTTGGTGCAAGGCCCGGCAATTTCCCAGCTTTTCTGGCTCGCGTTGACGCGATCCATCGTCCCGCCCAGGGTCCGAATTTCTTGCTGGCAATCTCGCAGTCTCACCGGGGCCGTCGTCCTTCGTAATCGTCCACTCGTTTTTTTGTCCCTCACTCGCTCAGCGCAGCTCGCAGCACTCGCCCAACCTGCGACCGGCGGCCTACCGTTACCCTACCTCCCTCTGTCTCGAGACGCAGCCGCCGACAGACTCGACTCGGATTCGTGCTGCCATTTACCCGCCTGGTTCCTGGGCTTCAGGTCGGGTTCCGACCCCACGGGTAATTGCCGCCCGCAGCACCATCCAGACGGCGCGCCCTCGCTTCCTCCCATCCGGGTCTCTTGTTGCACCGCAGGCGCATTGGACCCCGTCGGCGGAACCAGGCATTCCAATTTGCCAGCCAGCGCAAGCACGTACCCGCGTGTGCTCCCCGGCAGGAACAGGCGTGGCCTCGAGGCCATTGCGCCCGCCATCTCTCTCTCCGCTTCTGTTCCCAGCACACTCGAGGCTTTCTCGCAAACACACCCGCCATGGCAGCCATGGAAGCCGCCAACGCCCACTACCACAACGGGCACCAGCAGCCGGGCCTGCCGCTCCCCGCCTCGCCGACCCTCACGAACCCCGACATGATCCTGCCGGACTACGACCGCAGCGACTCGCCCGACCCCGACCTCGGGAGCGCCGACCATGCTGCGTCGCTCATGATGTGGAAGAACACACACGCCCCGACGTCCCCGCCCGACATGCACCAGATGTTCGTCGCGACGGGCCTGGCCGGGCCGCGCCCCTACGGCCCCTCGGGCCCGGTCACGCCCACCACGCCCATCATCTACGGGAACGGCACCATGCTGTCCGACATTGGGGAGGTCACAGAGGTCGAGAGCACCGTCGGGAGGCCCTCGCCGGCGCGGACAAAGGCCGGCATGCTGCGGCCGCCGGGGTCGCCCCCCAGGCGCGGGAGCGGGAGCGAGCACGCGCTCCGGTCCTCGCCGACCATCAACACGGCCGCCATGCTCAGGAAGAAGTCCAAGCAGAGCCTGAGTTCCAAGCACGAGCGCCGGTCGAGCATGGAGAGCACCAGCACCATCACGAACGGGGACCACGCAGAAGCGGTTTTTGCCGACTTTGACGATTCCGTCAGCGTCGGCGACAGTGTGTTCCAGGGGGATGACGAGGAGAGCATGGCGTCGTCGTACGTGGAAGGCACGGCCGCCGTTGAGCCGGCGAGGCTAGGGGTCGCCAAAGTGGAGAATATGGACCGCATGTCTACTTACTCGACGACTTCGCTCAGCCGGCGGGCCGAGGAGATTCTGGCGAATGCGAAGCGGAGGCTGACGGTAGGTTCGGATTGCCAATTCAAGTATGTGTGGTTGCTGATAGGGGCTAGACTATGGAGGGCAACTTGACCCGCGCGCGGAGTTCGTTGCACTACACCTCCCCGTACGGTTCCGACGGCTCAACACCCTCCCCGCCTTTCCAGCGAGCATCGACGGCAGTGTACCCCGTGGAGAATGGGGCAGACCCCAGCGCTTCGCCCCCCGACCCCGCTCCGGGGCACACGCGCATGTCGAGCGACGTGGCCATGCGCAATGGCTTGCCGTACCGGGTGTCGATGCCCAGATCGCAAAGCGCGCTTGGCGCGGCTGGGGGCTACCGACAACCGCTGACGGCATCCAAGAGCGCCGACCACATCCGCGGGGATCTGGACGATGGATCGCCTCGCCCTGTCCACAAAGCCAGTTCTGTCCGGGAAGCCGGGCTGAAGCCCCTGACAGAGGACGAGGTTGCGCGGCTTGGGGAAGCAGACCGCGCAAGCAACAACGCGAGGCTCGAGGCGTTTCTCAGCCCCACGTTTGGCAGCCCTACGTTTGGGTCCTTCCACAGCGACGGCGGCGCGCGGAACCCGCAGCGGTCTTCCTCTGCTGCCCAGATGCGCGACATCAAGGACCAGATGCGGGATTTGAAGGGCAAGATTTCCAGTCTGCGAGAGCAGGCCAGGGTTGACAACATGAAAAGGCGGAGTCTGCAGAGCCTGAGGACCCCCAGCCCGTTCACGCATTCGCAGGTCGACCACTGGTATGCGGAGCCTCCGTCGAACAGGGCTTCGGAGATTATTACGGACGAGTTTCCGGATAGAAGCCCCTGGAACGGCGAGGAGTCGAGCGTGGATGGTGATGCCAAGGATGCTGCGCAACAGCTGGACAGCGGCCACGTTGAAGGGGAAGAGACGGACTACGCGGACGCAGAAGAGGAGATCCCCCCCGAGCACGCGGCCGACCTCCAACCACAGTCTGAAACGCCGGTTGTCGAGACCAATGACGTGGCAGAGGATGAGGAGGATGTCTCGGACATGCACACGGAGAACGGTGATATGGAAGACGCGGAAGAGGCCTTCCACGATGCAGATGACGCCGACTACATGAGCGAGAGCGGCGAGTCTCTCTACCACGACACGGTCCAACACCAAATTTCGCACGAAGACCGCGAGGACGCTTTCGACTACGAGCACTTTTTTTTGCACAGCGCCATGGGCACCATGAGCCTGGCGCGGCGCGCCAGCAGAGAGAGTTTCACCTCGGAGGACTCGGTCGAGACGACCCGGGGTCCTGTGGCCAACGGGACCAGCAGCGACGAGCAGCTGCCCCCGTTCGTCGGCAGACGCAACAGCAGCAACTCCATCTCCACCATCGACACCTTCGCCACGGCTCAGGAAAGCCGCTCCCTCAAATCCCCCGTGAGCCCGGACGAATACCACTCGGTATTCGACTTCTCCTCGCGCGCCACCTCGGCCCAGAGCAGCCACCGGTACCGCTCCGGCAGCACCGCCACAGCCAAGCGCCTCTCCTTCACCCCGGGCACCCTCCACCCGCCGACCTCGGGCGGGGGCCCCGCAACCCGCGACAGCGACGGCTCCATCTCGCCCATCGCCGAGGAATCCTCTACCGCGGGCTCCCCCGCAGCCACAAAAAACCGCACCGAACCGTCCCGCCGCGCCTCGGTCATCCATCACCACCGCCCCATCTCTGCCGCCGCCGCCGCAGCAGCGAGCAGCGGTGCCGCCTCGCCGCTCCGCCGCCCGTCGATAGCCTCGTTCGAGTCGGTCGGCACCAACCGCAGTTTTCCGCTCGTCAACAAGCCCGGGCCGCCGTCGAGGTCTGTCTCGTCTGCCGGGACAGCAGCAGCAGCAGCGGCTGTGGTGGGAGGAGTAGGAGGCGGGGTAAGGAAAGCGAGCAGCGCGGGGGTGCTGACGCCGCGGGACTCGCCGGACGGCGGTGAGCTGAGGAATATTGCGAGTCGGTTGATGAGTGATGTGGGGTCGCATACTCATAATACCACGGCCAACGGGGAACCCGTCCATGGAAATGGGGATGGTGATGGTGACGATAGCGTGGATATACCAGCAGCAGCAGCAGCAGCAGCGAAGGGAGTCGTCAACGGCGGCCCGCACCCGCTCGAGGCGCTGCTGCGCGAGGACAAGTACCTGGTCGAGCGCATCGTGGCGAGCCTGGGGCGGTGCGTGCTGGGGCTGACGGAGAATGGGCGGGCGAGCGCCGAGAGCAGGGTTTTTCGGCGGCGGCTGGACGCGGCGAGGAGGGTTTTGGAGGGGCTGGAGGGGGTTGAGTGAGCATTGCTCTTTTTTGGTTCCTGTGTTTGCTTGCTTGCCTGCTGGGTGGTAGCGCGGGTGGTGGTGGTGGTGTGTGTGTGTGGGATTATGATGGTGTGGTTGTGTTCGTCCCCGCCCGCGCCTCGTTGGATTCGTTGTTGGGTTTTGCGTGCTGGTTCTGTGGGTTGCGGGCTTGAAGAGCGCTGGTTACGGTGGTTTGGGGGGCTTGAAGAGGGGAGCATACCCACCAAGTGTTTTCGTTTTTTTTGTGGTTTTAGTATTGACGCGGCGTTGTGAAGGCGGTTATGATGATGATACGGGGGTGGTCAAAGAAAAGGGGGTATAATTGGTAATGATTAACCAACGTACGTCTGGGGATGGGAACGGAGAAGGGGGGACGGGGGGCGGTTCAAAGGGGATACTCCGCTTTGAGAGGGGAGCGTCTCATACTTATGCTGAGGGTTGGGAGGATTCAGCTGAAGGGTGGCAGATGCTTTTGCTGGTT
Source organism: Parachaetomium inaequale (assembly GCA_033296685.1). NCBI lineage: Eukaryota > Fungi > Ascomycota > Sordariomycetes > Sordariales > Chaetomiaceae > Parachaetomium > Parachaetomium inaequale. The sequence continues at coordinate 40,116 of MU854453.1, read as the reverse complement.
TCTGGGCTAGCGGTTACCCTGGCGAGCCTGGGACGCGACAGTGTTTGGCTGCAACCCAGGAGTGCTTTTCCGCTTGCTTCTTTTCGGTTTGGGAGAACTGGTTCGATACCCCGGGTTTTGCTTCGGTATATACATTATTCAGGAAAAATTCCAGTTAGGTTGCTGTCATGAGGAAAGCATTGCTTGTCAAGAGGCTCTGTTCTCAGTTTTATTTTTGATGGCACCTGTATTCTACGCAGCGCACAACTCTATCGATGGCTGTCCCTGCCCCTTCTCTCCGAGTTATGGGGTTCTGTTCACTGGCTGACCCCTTTTTGCCCCTATTTACGGCCTCTAAATTGCAACGCATACAAAAAAAAAGCAAAATCATCGAATTAAATGCGAACTAGATCAGCCATCCTTGAAGGCCTCGTTCCTCGCCTTCTCGGCGGCTTCGCTTGTCCCTTCGGGACGCGGCCGGTTGGCAATGAGGCGCTGTCGTGCTTGTCAGCATGCCGGACTATCTCGGAAGGGAGAAAAGAGAGATTACATACCACCAGATTCCGCAGCAGCACGGCGATGGTCACCTTGCCGGTGCTCGGCACGTAGATGCTGGCCTTCTCCTTGACCGCGGGCCCGTCAAAGTTGCGGTAGCTCGAGAAGTTGACGCACACGGCGCCGTCGCGGATCAGGTCGGTGGGCACCTTGAAGTCCTCGCTGGGGACGCCGGCGATGACGACGTCGCTCAGGGGCAGCACGTCCTTGAGGCCCCAGGCCTCCTTGTCGTGGACCTGGTGGCGCGGGGCGCGGATGCCGCTGCCGCGGGTGAAGACCTGCACGCCCGTGATGTCGACGCTGTAGACGGTGGCGCCGTCGTTGGCGAGCAGGGCGGCCAGCGGGCGGCCGTTGACCTCGCTGCGGTTGATGACGGTGATGGTCTTGCCGAAGAGGCGGTTGCCGTAGGCCAGGATGGGGTTGTAGATCTGCAGGTGCTCGAGGGCCTTGACGATGGCCAGCGGGGTGCAGGGCAGGATGGACTTTTTGAGGTTGGCGGGCGGGTCGAGGAAGCGCACGTTGTGGTACATGTTGAAGAGGTGGGTGTGGCACAGGCCCTCGACGTCCTTGGACAGGGCGACCGTCTCCTGGATGTAGCGGTCCTGCTGCTGGTTGTTGCGCCAGATGGGGTAGTAGACGAGGATGCCGTCGACGGCGTCGTCGTTGTTGGCGGCCACGATGGCCTCTTCAAGGGCTTCCTTATCGACCTTGCGGAGGTCGAAGTTGAAGCCGTTCTCCTCGCACGTCTTCTTGGACCAGTCGGCGTACTGCCCGGCCGACGGGTCGTCGTTGGCCAGGAAGGCCACGAGCGTGGGCTTGGCGGCGTCGGCGCCCTGGACGCTCGCCAGCGTCTCCTTGACCTCGGCCAGCAGCTTCTTGGCTATTGTGTCGGCGAGGATGACCTTGCAGGTCTTGGGGACCTCGTGCGACGCCATGGTGTGTGTGTTATTCAGTTATTGGAACCAGCTCGTACTCGTCGTGCCTGGCAGCGGGATTAGCGGGCTTTGGGTATGCCATTGTGTTTTGGCTGAAATCGAAGTTGGAGTTTTGGATGTCCAAAATGGGAGAATGAGAGGCAATTGGGTGCAAGTAAACACAGCGCCGGCGCTGCTGTGACTCAACACCAACCCTAAGTGTTTTCCGACTTGCAGAGGGAAGCAGCGAGAGAGACAGCTTACCCCGCGGAACACGAAACCCCACCACGACAGAAGCTGCTGATGAAGTCGATGAAGTCACTGGTACCAAGAAAAAGAGAACGAGATCAAGAGATGGTGGTTACGTCAAGTCAAGATCAAGACAAGAAGAGAAGGAGTTTGAAACCGTGAATCACTCACACACTTGCGAGATTTGGCCTCTCTCCGATCGGTCAACACGGCAGTTCCCAAGCGGCCAACCCCTGTCGCGAATCGCTCTGCCGGCAAAAATTTCAGGCGGCACACAACCCGCGCAATTGCCCCTCTTACCAGTTGCAGTTTAGCGCTATTTGGCCGCTCAGCGATAGCGTCATAGCCCGGCTTCACCGCCCGCACTGCCAGTGTTTAACTGCCGCGGGGCAGCGTGGGGCGCCAGGGCGATAACGGCCTGTCAACTCAAACTGTCAAGCCACGCAGAGACCGAGCGGCTAGGGAAACTGTGCGAATGCTGAGTGCTCGATAATCAAACCATTCATTCACTCCAGCCTTGGGTTTAATTATTTGCAGTGCACGCCCATATTGCTGTTAAACCACGGGCAGTGCACCCTCTTGTGGTTGAAGACACGAACCATCATCCGTTGTCCAGCAGTGAGTGCCCTCACGGGACAAGCTTCAGAGTTCAACCCCAACAATTCAAATTGTTGAAGCTCTGCGCTTCAAGCGCATCCGAGTCTTGGCCATGGCCCAGTTCAAGCAGTGGGCGCTGGAGTATGTGCTCTCGGACGACGAGCCGGCGCAGCTGGAAATCACAAAGAAGGCCGCACAAGGTGAGAAATCCGCTGCCAGACCAAGAGAGGGTGTGATGTATCTATTCCCCTGCTGACTTGTTTTAGAAATCGAGAGCTCCCGGGCAAGCAGCACAGTGGTCGGAAACTGGGCAGCGTCAGTGCAGCAATGGATGACCCCAGCCAGTGCCGAGGATGACCACATGGACGATGCGGACGGGGACGAAGGGGGGAGCGGCGATATCATTGCTCGCGCCAAGGGTATGTATGGACTCGGGTTTCCCGAAAAAGGGGGGACGGCACACTAATACGGCTCCCCTCAGCACTGGGCTTCCTTGCGGGGACCCTCGAGGCACTCGACAAGAGCACTTTGAGGTCGGACCAAGGTATGGACCCCAACCATTCCTCAGAAAACCCCCTTGCTCAAGACCACCGCAGTGCTCCGGCTTATTGGCTTCTTCGGCGCCATGTTCTCCTACGACCACAAAGCGGGCATCACGGCATCCGCAAAGGCCTTGCGCCAGCTCCGCTCCACCAAGAGCTTCAAGCCGAACATGGGCGCCAAGATCCTGGACGACGTCTGCAAAATCAAGGAGGATTTCCGCCTGCAGACCGCCGTGACCAGGCTGGAGATCTACGAGCTTTTCCTCGGTCTCATCCAAGACCCGGCCGTCAGCAGCGAGCTGAAGCACAAGTACGGCTCATCCTGCGGCTTCGTTGTCGACCTGCTCCAGGTGTGCCAGAGCGAGAGAGACCCAAGGAACCTCATGATCTGGTTCAAGATTCTTGCCCTACTCGTCTCGGACTACGATCCATCGCCCGAGGTGGCCGAGGAGATCTTCAAGGTCTTCTCCGCTTACTTCCCTATCTCCCTGCGGAGCTCCGCCACCCCAATAGGCATCACTGCCGAGGACCTGAAGGAGGCAGTTCGGAGCTGTTTCTCGGCACACCAGCGCGTGGCGAACCTCGCCTTCCCGTTTCTCCTTCAAAAACTCGATCAAGGCGACGCTGTCACGGTAGCTGTCAAGGTTGGTGGACCTCGCTTGCCCCAGGAAGTCCTGAAACTGACTCGTCCAGCTGGACATCTTGAAAACCATCAAAGCCTGCATCGAGCAGTACGAAAACCCGCAGGCAAACATCGTCCCGCATATCGAAACGATCTGGAACTCGCTCAAGTACGAGGTGCGGAACGGCGAGGTCAAGGAGACCATCGATGCAACTCTAGACGTGCTCCGAACCATTGCCAGGAAGCTTGACGGGACGGCAGCCTACAAGCTAGACGTATCACTACTCCAAGGCTACGTCGACCTTGTGTCCAGAGACTGCCGGGACGATCTCGCAAATCCCACCTACACCAAACAAGCCGGGCTGCTTCTGATGACCGTCATAAGCGCCAATATCAGGGCCTACGTGCTCTACAACGCCGGCTTCATCGACACCATCCGCCAAAATCTCCGCCAGCCAAAGTCCCCATCCCACACTCGGGACCTCCTCCTTCTTCTGAACTCCCTTCTCAAGACTCGAATGGAGCTGTTCAGAGACAGGAGAAAAGGACACCCTGACGACGTGGAAAGCCTGAGGACCGAATCTCGTTCCCATCTGGACACCTTGTTCCACGATGTCTACCTCCCAGTATGGACCGACAAGACGAAGGAGCCTGTTTCCGAGGAGCGAGACGTCCTCAAGCAGGTCATCCAGGGCCTTGCCCTGCTCGTTAGCCAACAAGTGCTCCAGTCCGACGGCACTCCTGTCCTGTTGTGTTCTGGCTCAGTCTGCTCCGAGATCTGCTCTTTTCTGAGCTTGACCGTCACGAAGGGTTTGAGCCTGAGTTCGAACGACAACGATACCGAGGACACCGCTTTGGAAGACGAAGCCGTCCTGGCTCTGCGCACGATCGTCATGAACTACACAGGCGGTTATGCAGAGCTTGCGGGCAGAGTCAAGGCAGAGATCAAGAAGCGCGACTGGACTCACCCCTCCGAGTACTCGCTCGGTGCTTTGAAGGACCTCCTGTCTCGCTTTACCTTTATTGGCTGTTCCGAGGCCCCGACGAACATCGCGACTGATACCCCCAAACAGTTCTCGCCGCTCCAGCATTTCATCACGCTTACAGCAAGCCTCCTGGAAGTCTTCCCGCTCTCCTCCGAAGCCGAGTCTATTCGTTTGGACGAAAGTGCGTCTGCGAATGCCCTTGTCATTTCCTCGCTCCACGCCTCCGTCATCTGGTTCCGAGACGCCTGTGAAGCGAAATACGGGAAGGAAGCACTCACTTCAACCTTTTCCGGTAACCAGCACTGGCTGGATGAGTTTAGACAACTGCCTGACGACTGGCTGTTGCAAGTACAACGCGGCGACGGGGACTCTAGCGCGGCACTGCCCCTGTTGAAGGAGGATGGCCCCGAGGTCTATCATCAGTTTTTGAAGCTCGACCTCTTCATCGTGAGGTACCTCTACCGCTCCGCAACTGTCGGACCACGTGGGCCGTGGGATGAGAGGGCTCTTGTCCAGCTCTCCCAGATGGCCGCGCTGGTGGTGCGGAGTCTTGACGAGGAGCTGCAAGTGTCTTGCAACCTGGCCGACGAGGCCTTCAATTTCTTCCGCGACGCAGACAAGCCGAGCCCAAGCTCTTCAGAGCTTCTGACGGGGCTATTGACGCTGGGAATTCTCCAAGGGCTGCGGCCAGGGGCGCTAACAGGATTGGTATGTCTTATTCTCTGACAGCGGTGGGCTTGACTAACCACTTCTCGCAGTATAATCCAGGCGGACAAGCGCCACGGTTCCTGTGTGGCACACCCGACTTCGGGGACTCCCCATCGCGCGAAAGCGACATCCGGGCCGCCATCGGGGCGATACTCGCCAACAAGTACAAGGAAGGCCCTTCAACCCCCGAGCCCCTGGTGATGAAACAGACACTCGACCACTGGGGCACCTGGCTCAAAGAAGCAACCACTTCATCCCCCCCGGACGCCTCCACCTTCCAAGCCCACACCAAAATCGCCCTGAACGTCATCGCCGGCGCCGCCGCCCGCCAGGACAAGCACGTCCTGGCCCTCATCCCGACTCTCCATCAAGCGGCCTCATCCCCGCATCCCAACGGCGAAATCCTCGCCCGCTCCCTCGGCCTCATCGTCAAGCAAAACGACCTGCTCACCCCCGAAAACCACGCCGTCGTCAAGCGCTTCCACAAGCAATGGACCTACAGCCACCTCGCCAAGCCCCTCCTCCAACCCGCCCAGCCGGGCCGCCCCGCAGACCCTCTCACAACGACCCGCTACCGCATCGCCGTCCTATCCGTCATCAGCAACTGCCCCTTTTCCGTCTACCAGGACGACCTGCCCTTACTCATCCGGCTGCTCGTCACCGCGCTGGCGGGCAGCAGTCGGGCGGAGCTCGCGGATGACGAGGAGACGGGCTGGTCGCAGACGGCTGCGGCGCTCGGGGTGCTCGTCGAGATCCTTACCCACGAATCGGGCGCGCTGACGGGGTATCTGCGGGAGGTGATTGGGGGGGTGACGAGGGTTTATCAGGAGTGTTCTCCTCAAACTCTGAGGAAGAAGAATGAGGGGGTGGGGACTCAGTGGGGTGCGGCGAGGACGGCGCTGTGCCGGCGGCTGGCGCTGCAGGTGCTGGGGGGGATTCCGAGCCGGTTTGAGGAGCGCCATGTGCGGGCTTATGCGCTGCCGACGCAGCGGATGCTGGCGGCGGCGTGTGGGGATCCGGTGAGGAGGGTGAGGGAGGTTGCGAGGGTCGCGAGGGGGAGTTGGGCGAGGGTTGTTTAGATGGTTGGGGTGAGGTGTGGATAGATAGGGGAGCGGAGGTGCAGGTATCAAGGCGGGGTGGTAGAGGCATGTTCCAAGAGAGTAGAGGCATCTAGAGCAGCATCTGCGGAGTCAATGACGGGTAGAATTCTGCATGGGCATCTCTCTCTCCTTGCCGCTTTATGTGGATATTCCATGCCCGGTCCTATCTTGGTTTCACCCGAGTCCCTTTTATTAACCAGCCCTTACGCCCGCTTCCAGCTCCTTCTTTATAGCCCACCGCCACTCACGCCTTCCTCCTCTTCCCCCCCTTCTTCCCCGCCGCCGCCTCCGCCCCAGTCGCCTCCTCGGCCGCAGACCCCACCACGCTCACATTCGCCTTGGCCAGCGCATCCAGCATCTCAGGCGTATACGCCGCCGCACCCGCACCCGCGCCCTCGTTCCCCTCCGCCTTTGCCGCAGCCGCCCTCTTCGGATCCGCCCTCCCAATCACAGGCACACTCCCCGCGAGCATGGCCTGAAACGGCGCCGCCACAAACCGGCCCGCCCCATCAAACCACTCGGTAAACGCCCTTGCAAACTTGACCTCCTCGCGCCCGCCATCCGGGCGCGTAATCTCGACCGTGACAAAATACTCGGGCACGTTCTTCTTGGTCTCGGTCGAGATGCGCACCGTCTCCCCGCCCTTTTTGGACGATCCGACGTACACGGTCCCGCGCTCGACGTACACCACCCACAGCGTCAGCGCGCCGTTGAGGAGCGTGTAGACGGCTACCGCGGCGGCCGTCAGGTATTTGGTGGCGTCGAAGCCGAACTTGTAGTCCCAGGCCAGACAGGCCGCGGCGAGGGTGAGGGCTGAGTAGCCCAAGGCGAGGCGCACGTCGGTCAGGCGGTGGGAGGGGGTGAAGCCGATGCTGTTGAGGTAGTTGGGGATGGCGTCGTCGGTGGTGTTTTTGAGGTCTAAGAGCACGAGAAGGGGGGGAGTTAGTTAGTTGGGGGTGGTCATGGAACCTGGGAGTCCAAGTGTATGGGGAGGGGGGGTGCTTACCGGCGAGGTTGTAGACGGTGATTTTTTCTTGGGAGGTTGCCATTTTGCTGGTGGTTTGGGGGACCAGCGGTGGTTCTTCTCTTGGTGGCCGTCTGGGGATTGTGGTGGAGGAGGGTTGTGAAGTTGAAAGTCTGAAGGTCAGCCTGGCGAGCTTCAAGTTCAATCGCGGAAAGGCCACCTGCGCCTTTGGATGAGCTGCGCGATTGGCCAGCCCGTCGCGTTGCACCGGCTGACAGGGGTTCCGCCCCACACCCCTGCGCTTCAGCGGGTCTAGACGACGACACCTCTCGAGCTTGCTTCTGATGCAGACAAACACCACTTAACCACACAAGTTAGCCCAGCCCAAGCACCGCTGGCAACGACAAGATGGCGCAGGTACCGGTGCAGACGATCCACCGGGATCCCCAGTTATTGTAAGCCTCGGGTCCAAGGCGATACGGATGTTCAATTGCTGACGGCGACAGCTACTGGATCCTCTTCCCCATCACCATCGTCATGGTACACCTCCCTTCGCGCACCCACTACAACCCCCGCGATGACTTACACCCCCCCTCCAGATCCTCACCGGCGTGCTCCGGCACTACGCGACCGTCGTGATGGCGTCAGCCCCCAAGAAGCAGGACCAAAAGACGACGCGCGAGCAGCGGGCCCTGATCCACGGCATCAACGTGCGCGGCAACCACCACGTTCTCTCCAAGCCCTCCTTCGCCGCCCGCCGCGACGCCCTGACCACGGCCTACGAGTCGGGCGCCTACCTCAAGGACCCCGAGAACCGCGGCCAGCCGCCCGCGAACCCCATGAGCGACCCCAACGCCATGGAGGGCATGATGGGCATGATGAAGAACCAGATGGCCATGATCATCCCGAATACGCTCATCATGAGCTGGATCAATGCGTTTTTTAGCGGTTATGTGATTAGTAGGTTGCTTGGATGGATGCTTATGGTCTGGACGATGCAGTGTGCTGACCAGACAGTGAAATTGCCGTTCCCCCTCACCATCAAGTTCAAGAGCATGCTCCAGGCGGGCGTGGCGACCAAGGACATGGACCCGCGCTGGATGTCGAGCATCAGCTGGTACTTTCTGTGCATCTTTGGTCTGCAGTCCGTGTTCAATTTCCTGCTCGGCAGCGAAAACGGTATGTATCCTGCTTTGTCGTCGTCTATCTAACAAGTGTCCCGGCTAACGCCGCGCAGCCGCCAACCAGATGGCGCAGCAGATGCAGATGGGCCCGCAGGGGGGCGCCCAGATGTTCGGCCCCGGCGTCGACCCCAACAAGCAGTTCCTCGCCGAGGCCGAAAACCTCGCCGTCATCGAGCACTACTCGGTCCTGGACGGCGTCGAGCAGCGTCTGCTCGAGGGTATCAAGGTGTAATTATACCAAGCCACATAGACAACCATCCGGAGATGCAAAAAGATATCTCTTGCGCCGGTAGATCCGGGTCCGACAGTGGCCACCCATCACTCCCACCACAGGCAGCACCCCAGACCCGGCCCGCTCATGGACCCCGTGATCCTGTACGGCGGCTTCGTGTTGGTCGGGGCAGGCGCTTCCTCGGCGCCGTCGGCCGCCTCGACCGGCTTCGACGGCGTCTGGTCGTGCCACTCTTCCGTGAGCACCTTGAAGCGGACCATCTCGTTGTCGTCAAAGTACATGACCTGGTCCTCCTCCTTCCAGACCCAGAGGGTCTCGGACGGCTCGCTGGGGGATTGTGTCAGCTGGGGCTCGGTGACGGGGAGAAAAGGAGGGGGCTTACAATTCTGAGCCTTCGGGCAATTCGGTCCAGGGGATGAAGATGTCGTCGAAGAAGTCTGTGGCGACTGTAGAGGGGTAGTTAGGACCAGCCATGATAGAGAGAAAGAAGCTGTGCAGACTGACGGTTTATCCCTTCTGCTGACTGGTCCGCGATGCGTGCCGCGATCACCTCGCCCTTGAAGGGCCTGAACACCACCACGCGGAACTCGACTGGGCACGACGTCAGTGAAGGAGCAGATAGAGTCGTCTTTGTAATGCGCACCGTTGATGTTGACCAGCCCGTCGCCCTGCCCAATCAGGCCTTCTGACGTCCATAGTATGTCCCAGAGGCAGATGCAGAGCCCGATCTTTTGCACTACCTAAATCGGAGCGGTTAGACAGACAGGGGCGGAAACGAAGTCGGAAAAGCAGGCCTACCTTGTTCGCATATTTTGAGTTGATGTTGTCCTCGATTGCCACATGGCTCTGTTTCCTGAAGTCGTCGGGCGCAATCTGCACCAGGTCGGCGATCTTGGTCTGATCCAGCACACATCGTGTTAACGGGAAAGCAAGGAGACGGCCATACTCAGAGAACAATGTACTGACTAAGATGAACATATCGGCCGTCGGTGTTATTTGACTGGTTTTTTTTGCTGCGGGCCGTGGGGTGCTGTATGTGACTGTATGAACCCGTCTCGCAGAAAACAAGATGGGTTGCAGATTTAGGTTGTGGAATTTAATGGTGGGAGACAGTACGTGGGCGGCCTTCAACGTTTGGAGATGGTGGGAGAATTACAAAAAGGATGGATAAGGTCTGGCGTGTACCGTCACAGTGCTGCAGTTGATTAGTGTCTTGTTTCGTGATTTAACTACGGATTTCATGAGACCGCCTGGGGACATCCTCACCTCAAATTCATCCCACTTGTGACTTGAACCCCACGGTGACGGGCTCACCTCAAACTTCCACTGCAGCCCCGCAATAATTCTGCCCCTAACTCCCCTGTGCGCAAAGCTCACCAAGTGGCCAGTGCACACCGTGCGAATAATTATTGGGTCGGTTTCAACGTCGCCAACCGTCGCTCCTCCTTCCAAAAACCACCAACCGACCGACCTTTTACTGCAACTTTCAACTTCCACTTCCGCATCTCGACAATCACGCAACACTGGCAACGCCTCGCACTGTAGCGTCCCAATACTTCCCCCTTTATTGCCCCTTTTTATTCTCCCTTTAAGGGTTACGGATTCAAGTGAAGACGCCGTCAATCAGCTAACATTAGCTGTTGGTGGCACCTGAGCTGTCCCGGGAAGTTCGCCCTGGTTCCAAGCTGACCTCCGAGCACCGGATTCCCACTTGACAATTTCCATCAACGAGCATGTCCTACAATTACGGACCCCCTCCTCCGGCTCCTCCGCCGGCCCCTCCGAGCGGCGGCCCCGGCGGCTATCCCTCGTACGGTCCGTCTCGCGGCGGTCATAGTGGCAGAGGTCGAGGTGGTGGCCCCGATCGCGGCGGCTACCACCAGCCGCACCAGCCGCACCAGCCGCACCAGCCGCACCCAGGCTACGCCTACGGCCAGCAGCCCGCCTATGGTCCCCAGACCCCCGCGCCCTACGCCGGTCCTCCTGCCCAGCCTGGCTACCCCCAGCCCCCGCAACAGTCGTGGCACCCCGAGCATGCTCAGCAACACCCGCCCCAAGGCGCACCGCACGCCCCTCTGCCGGCCCAGAACTACCACCCCAACTATGCCCCTCAGATGTACCAGCAGCAGCCTGCATACGGCGCCCAGCCCCAATATCAGCCGGCTCCCCAGCCGCCCTACGGCCAGGCTTATCCAGCTCCGACGCCGCCCAACGGCCCTCCCGCCCAGCAGTGGGGAGCCCATCCTCAACAACCTCCGGCTCACGGAGCATATGGCGGTGGTGGACGTGGTGGACGTGGCGGCTACAATGACCGAGGCGCACCAAAGGGCCAGATGATGGGTCCCCCGATTCGGATGGGTTTCGATGGCAACCAGCCCCAGGCGGCCCCCGCTCCAGTGAGCGCTCCATACCCATATGGCGGGCCCCCTGCTCCTCCGGCGCCGTACCCTGCTCCTTACCAAGGCTACGCGCCTCCGGCTCCTTACATGCCCACCCCTCCGTCGTTTGATGGCCATTCTGGTCACGGCCCTCGTCATGGCCGCGGCGGGTTTCACCATAACAAGTCTCGCCCGCATTTTGGTGGCGACAAGAATCGCGGCCGCAACCACAACCAGAACAAGGGGCCGACGTCCCAGACGCCTCCTACCCAGCATCAGAAGCCTGATGCTGCGTCTGCTGGCAAGAAGAAGAAGCGCAAGACCAACACGCTTGGCTTGACGCCCGGCGACGAGTCGGATGAAGATGACGAGAATGAGGAGGAGCGCCTTAACGAGATGTATGGCGCTGATGCTCCCAAGTACGTTTCCCTCCCGTGACGCCGCTTCAGTCGATGCTGACCATGTACAGCCCCAAGTCCTCGTCGGATATTGCTGCCTGGATCGCCGAGCGTCGTTCCAGGTTCCCCACAAAGAGCAGGATCGAAGCCAGGAAGGCGGCCGCCAAGGCTCAGAACGGCGACGGCCATCAAAGCAAGGGCAACGCCTTGGAGCAAAAAGCCGAGAAGCTCCGGAAGCAGCTGGAGAGGGTCGAGTCGAGCATCAAGCGAAAGCGCGAACAGCAGGACGAGGGCGACGACATGAGAGACCTTGACCTAAGCTCGCCGTCGAGTGATGTCAAGTCGGATGACGAGAAGCCTGAAGTCATGTCGACTCGTCAGGAGCCGAGCAACGTCCCGCCGCCGCCGAGGAAGGCGGATCCGACCAAGCATTGCAAGTATTTCTCTACTGGGGGCACATGTGGCAAGCGGGGCAAGTGCCGCTTCGTCCACGACCCCGCGGTCCGCGAAGCCGCCCTGAAGGAGCGCGAGATGAACGGCGGCCGCATCACGTTGCAGCAGCGCATCACATTGAATGACAAGGACCAAGAAGACCTCGCAATCGTCGAGACGCTCAAGTACCTCCAGGACAAGGGTGTCATCGCCAAGAAAGCCGAGACGTCGGACGAGCAGCCCGAGGAGAGCACGGCGGCCGACGTCGAGCAGCCCGCCGCCCCGGCGAACGGTGGGTCTGGCAATGGCCTGCCTCCCATTCCGCCGCCGACCGTCTCTTCGGACAACAACGCAACCAAGTACCCTGGTTGGAACCTCAGTGGCTTCGGGAACACGGGTGTCCGGCCGAGCGAGTAGGATTCCCGGCCCCGGGCTCGTGGGGGCGGTAACCATCGCCGTCCCGCTCGCCCTAACCGCTGGAAATTCCGGCGTGCTGGTGCAACCCGCCATCGCCTCTAAGGAAGTACTACGATTTCTTCGCGTCTCCCCAGCTGGGAGCAAGTCGATCAGATCACTCAAAGTTGCCGATGCGTTTGCGATTTACTGCTGTTGTGTTTGGTTTTGCAGGGGAGTCTCGACAGTGTCGAGGGCTCTCGTTTCGGGGTTTTACGGGGACGTTAGATTACGGCTCTACAGTTTTCAACTTTGCTTTATTTCCTACACCTGGCGTCGTCGCGGAATGGCCGCGGGAGGGTCTTCATTCAGGGCTACGGAGTTCGTATGGTTCTGGCGCCTTCCCCGCTCGGTCCCGTCCGGACGATACCCTTATTCGCGGGCCGTGCTATGCAGAGAGGTAGATTCGGCAAGACATTCAGGCGGCGTATGGGAATTGCCATCATTCGTTTTTCCGGGCTTGTGTGATGTCAGTGTGCGAGTAACTATCGTATCGGGGGCGTTCGGAGCCACAAGTGTTGTGACACACAAGTGTGACGAGTAGCGGTGAGGGGGATCGCCCGGCGGCTGTGGGTGTCTCAAACTGCAAGTGTTTTGGCTGCTGGGGCGGCGAAGGGGGCTACGAATATCGCAAGTCGCGTTCGAGTCTGCCACGCATGATGCGGTGCTCGGCCGTACGGCTGTTGGCGTGTCCAAGTTAGACAGCCTTCTTCGATCGGCGACGCTCAGACTGCTGAGAGTCGACCACGCCCAAGTTGCGTTTCACGGAGGCGTTCGATGCTCTCTCAATGCGTCGAGCTATGGAAGCCTCAACGACGTGTTGCACTACACTACCCCCGCCCAGCTAGTCACAATAATCATAATGAGTTCTATTCAGCAGAAAAGCCGTAAACACCAGGTCTATCAGGGTATCCAACACCAAACAATACACCTCGGTAGGTACAATACAGATAAGGCAGTTCAGTTTCACAAATCAACCTTCTCCCCACCCGCCTGGGTCTTCTTCTTCGAATCCCGAATCCCCCGCCACAAATCATGGCTCCAGTGCTCCTTGTCCCGCTTGTGTTGCGCGGTCAACCCCTTGACCAGCCAATGCAGACACTCCTCCTCCCTGCCTTGCCCCTGCCCGGTTTGGCCTTCTCCGCCTGCAAAGAGGGCCGCACACTCCTTGTCTGAGAGCTGCGGTAGGCTGGTGGGCCACTGGCCCAGCGTCGCGCCCATGTCGGCGTCCAGGAAGGTGTCGAGGAGGAGGTGGGCTGCGCGGCGCTGGGTTTGGGGCCACTCTCCTTCTTTTTCAGTTTCCTCTTGGGTGGTGGTGAGGATGCGGAGGATGTGAGAGGGGCCGTTGCCGGGGGAGGAAGATGAGGAGGGGGGCGGGGAGAGGAAGGCGGTGCGGAAGAGCGGGGATTTGAGCAGGCCTGTGAGGAGGGAGATGCGCGCTTTGGTGAGCGGGGCGTCGACCGGGGGCGGGGGGAGGAGGGTGAAGATGCTGGTTTCTAGTGGGACTCCGTTGGAGGAGGGGCAGACGGCGGGGGCGAGTTTCGGCCAGTGGGCCTCGATCGAGGCGAGGGCTTTGGGGTTGTTTTGGAGGGTTGAGGCTAGGGTGAGGGAGGCGAGGCGGGCGCGGGAGAGGGCGGTTTTCTCGTCCGAGGAGGTGGTGGTGGACAGGCAGAAGAGCTCGTGGATGGTGTCGTAGTCCTCGGCGATCTTGAGGCCGTAGTAGATGTCGTGGGAGATGTCCTCGAGCATCTCCAGGGCGCCGTCCACGTCGAGGCCCTTCTTGAGGATGGTCAGCGACTTGTAGAAGGCGCTGCCCTCGCCCGCGTCGGCCGACTTGGGTTTCTTGATGGTGCCTGCGGCGTCGTAGGCCGGCGCGTTGGGCGGGGGCTTGGCCTGCTCTTCGGTGGCTTGGTCCCGCTCGACGATGACGACGGACGAGTCCACGGGCAGGCCTTCCAGTGCTGCGTCGTGCTCGTCGGGTACGTTGATCTTGGCTTCTTTGAGGCCTGTGTAGACGTTCAGCCGGACGTGCAGGCCTGGGGGCAGGTCCTGGTCCGGGCGGACTATCTGGAACTCGTCGGTTGCCTGGAAGATCTTGGGGTAGCATTCTGCCGGGTTGTCGGTGTGGCAGACGAGTTCGACGTCGGCGGGGGGTGAGGGCGAGGATGGTGTGTCTGCGGCTGATGCTGAGGCGCCCCAGGCCATGAGGCCGATGAGAGCGAGGAGGTTGAGGGGGAGCATCTTTAACCGGAACTTGGCCATCTTGGCTGTGAGTTGCAGTGAGATGCCCAAGGGGGTAGGTAGACCAATGAATGAGGCGAAGGTGTAAGTGAAATCGAGATTCGTGGAGTGGTGGATTAATTAAATATCTCGTCCCTCAATGAAACACCATGGCCTTTTGTCGTTTGAGCCGTCCACTGATCTCCGCAATGACTCAGGCACAGAACGTGAAAGAAAGGCCAGATCGACTGTCGAGGCCAACTTTGCCTCTTCGGAGTCTTGAATCGACCAAAAGAGGCCGAAACTGAATGAAACTTGTAATTTACGGGGCACTTGCTGATTGGCCGCTAAGCGCTGGATCGCGCTTCTGCTCAAACGCCGTAGGCGCAGCCAAGCTTCAGGTCACGTGGAAAGCCCGCACCTCCCTGTGCCAAGCTCCAGAGCAGCATCACGAACAAGAGCCAACGCCAATTAGTCGCTCACCAGCACACCCTCCCGCCGCTCCGTCTCCGGGAAAGCGACATACCCCCGACCCCACGAGCCAAACCAATTCCACCGGCCGTCGCATTCGGCCATCCGCGGGCGGGAATCCGCAGCATCCGAGCAAGGCGGCGGCGCCCCGACCCCTAATCGTCACCCTCCCCCCGTCAATCGACCGCGATTGCGCCCGCGACGACTACAGCCATGTCAGCCCTCAGACAAACGGCGGCACAGATTGCCAGGCAGGCCCGGGCAGCCCGGCCCTCCGGCGCCCGGAACACCAGGTCGTACGCCTCGGGCCACGGCCACCACGAGGCCCCCCACACTGTTGAGGAATCGCTCGGAGTACGTTCGCAGCGCAGCTTGGGAGCTGCCATTGGCACTGCCCTTGGAGTACCACGGGACTGGGAGCTAACGCGCTGGCATAGCCTGCTTTCTACATCACCCTCAGCACGTTTGTCGGCTCCGTCTTCGTCTACCAGATCTCGCGCCCCGGCGAGAACGGCGAGCTCTCGACCATGCACAAGTGGGCCCGGAACCTCTCTGACTACGGCACCGAGTGGGAGACCAAGAACCACCTGATGACGGCGGCGCTCGAGCAGGCGGCCCACGACAGGCACCTTCTCTACGGCGCCGAGCGGAGCAAGCACTTCGAGCTGACCTACCCCGAGTATGTGGCTATTTCTACACACTTACACACCTAATGCGGAAGAGCGGGAGAGATGGGGTACATTCACATGGGGGACATGCCTTGGATTGGGTGAATCGAATGCTTGGTGGGCTTACTGGGACGGATCGATGGAGGAGGGCTCTTGGGTCCATACTCTGTCGGACGTCCCAGTGGAGTGCGCGCCTTCGTTGGGAGGCATAGTCCTCCTCCCACCACTCACCCGCCAAGCATTCAAGGCATTTCGGGACCAGGTTCTGAGATGAACAACATCTCTGGCCGGCGCCGTGTTCTTCACCCACGCTGTAATTGGTGTAACACTGCTGACCACGTGACAGGGTCTTCACACAGGGCTCGCCCTTCAACGTGCCGGCCGGACACTACCCGAACATCAGCAAGGTCGTTGCCCACTACCAGAAGCAGCATCACGACGAGGAGGCGCGCAAGGCGAAGAAGCTGGCCGCGGCGGCATCGCAGTAGACACGGCAGCCGGGCGTTTCCTGTGTCTGTCCGTCTGATAATACCCACACGTTGTGGCACACGGGCCTTACCTGTACATACCGTACCTTACCTTACCTACCTTACCTTAGACGCGAGGCAACGACTCAGTTCCACAACCCAACCCAAGTCTTCCTGCCTGAAAACCTTGCATTTCACCTCCTGCAGCCCTGTGTCCCTCCTCCGATTTGCCCGCCGCAGGCTGCATCCAAGGCGTTCCCCTGCCTCTAATCCTTCAAAATCGTGCATCCCGCGCCGATGCGAGCCCCAACCACGCGACCGCCACCCAACACGCGAGCGCGCAGTTGACACCAGCATGGCGAGCCCTCCGGGGAAAGCCGCACAAAATGAAGTATTCGACGCCTCCAAGCAGGCAAAGGCACGTAAATCCCAAAATCCCACAATACCTACCCTAAAACTCCCCCCTCCATTCAATTGGCCCATTCCAATTCCCATCCCGTTCCATCCCAACCTACCCTCCCGGCTTAGCATCAACAGCCAAGACAAATCCCAAGAAACTAACCGAAACCCACTCTTATTTTTGTGTCCCCAACAGGCCCCCTCCCACCTCCTCCGCAACCCCCCCTTGCCGCTCCCAGCAGTGCGCATCGCCCTCGTCAGCCCGGCCGTCGGCTACGGCCTGTTCGCCGCGCGCGACCTGGGCCCGGACGAGCTCATCTTCCACGAGCGCCCGCTGCTGACGGCGCTCTTCAACGAAAAGTTCTCGGCCGACC
Source organism: Parachaetomium inaequale (assembly GCA_033296685.1). NCBI lineage: Eukaryota > Fungi > Ascomycota > Sordariomycetes > Sordariales > Chaetomiaceae > Parachaetomium > Parachaetomium inaequale. The sequence goes on along the minus strand of MU854453.1, from coordinate 23,224 downwards.
GCGCGCTGGTGCTGTCGCAGGTGGCTGCGTACCGCGCCGCGCTGGCCGCCCACCGGACCCGCGAGGTTACCGCTGTCGCGTTCCCCGCGCTCGCGGCGAGGTTTGCGGTGGCGCCCGTGGGGTTTGAGGAGGCGGTGCAGGTTTTGGAGGGGGGGATGGGGATGAATCTTGTGGGGGATGGTGGAGGCGGCGAGGGACGGCAGTTTGCCGGGTCGAGGGTTACGAGGAAAGAGTATGAGGCCTATACGGGGTGTTTGAAGGTTTCCGGCAGCGTGTCTGAGGCTGATGCGCGGGAGGCCGTGCTGGACTTTTTCAAGCACTACGCTTTCCAGGTCCCGCCGAACCCCAACGGCGGCGGCAGCAGCACGGGAAGTGGCGGAGGGGGAGGCAGCGCGATGGTGGGCGCCGCGTCGACGCGCGAGGCGTGCATCTACCTGCTCGGGTCGCTGATCAACCACTGCTGCACGCCCGCCCCCGCGTCGTCGTCGTCAACCTCATCCTCTTCTTCGCCGTCGGCTTCCTGTCCCTCCTCCCTGACGGGCGGCGGCAAGAACAAGGACAGGAGCGGACAGCAGCAGCCCGGGCCGAACTGCTCGTGGCGCATCGGCCCGTCGGGGCTGGCGCACTTTGTCAAGCCGCGGCACATTTGCGTGCAGGCGCGCCGGGCGATACGCGAGGGCGAGCAGCTGACGTGGGACTACGGCAAGCGGGAGAAGGGCTTCGTCTGCGAGTGCGACACGTGCCGGGACGGTCTCATGGGTGGGCTGGGCTCTTGCAACGTGCTGTGAGGCAGCCAGGAGCGATGGTGGGCGTTGGGGGTTTGAAATTTGCCGTAGTTGACAGCCATGGTTTAGGCTTTGCGTTCCTGGGTGTCTTGACTTTTTGACTTCTTTTTGCACCGTCATCAAGGCTGTCGTCTGGCGACGCTTGCTTGGGCAAATGGAATTCGCCTCTGCTGCGAGTGAGCCAGGACAACGGGCGCATTGGTCTCTACCGCTGCTAAGAACAAAGAACAAGGGTATATCATGACCACACCGGTCGAAGCAGCATTGCGATATCGAGATCTCGCTCCCAAGCAACATGATCCCGTAGCTTTTGTGTCATGACCGTTGGACCGAATGCAGCACTCGAATTGCTCTTTGTACTATCTCGTGATCCCTCCAAGATAGCGTCGGCATTGCCTCATCAAACAATGCCCATGAGCAGAACCGTGTCCCGTCTCGCCGAATCCATGATTGACTGAATGCAAGAACCACCCATATCCCAGAGCCCTTACTTCAGAGGAATGAAACGAGACGAGTGCGTGGCACCGATACCTGGCCGACCGTGCTTGACAGGCTTGCTGCGTGGGAGTCAGTCGACTGCGATCCCAAGAGGGGAAAAAGAGGGAAAGGGACGCACTATGAGATCGAGAATTCGCCGAGGTAGTGGCCAACCATCTCAGGCTTGATCTCCACCTGGTTGAACTCCTTGCCCGAGTAGATGCCGATGACGCTGCCGATCATCTCGGGGACGACAATCATGTCACGGAGGTGCGTCTTGACGAGGTCGGGCTTCTCGTTGGGCTTGGCCTCTTGCTTGGCCTTGCGCAGCTTCTTGATCAGGCCCATGGGGCGGCGCTTCAGGCCGCGGTTGATCTTTCTCCGGGCACGGGCGTGGACGACATCGCGGAGCTCATCGGAGCCGAGGTCGAGGAGACTGTGCAGGCCGCCGTGTCAGCGCATTTGTCCACTATTTCCAACTTCATGGTCGCCCAATCCCCCTAAAGATCCCCTTCCGCCTCTTGTCGCCGGCGGCAAATATCGAAGCCTCGTCGTCCCGGTCCGTGTTCAAGGTGTGCGTTGGATGTGGAGGGGGGCACCTACGCTTCGAGGTCGATACCCCGGTACGAGAACTTGCGGAAGGCTCTCTTCTTCTTCAGCTCGGCAGCCTCCTCGGCATTCTGTCATTTGCAGTATTAGCTGGATGTCCCTCGCTGTTGACGAGTTCCGTGTGTTGGAAGAGTCGTGGCGGGATTGCGTGCGACCGAGAACCGGGGAGGGCGGGAAAAGAGGCACGTACGTATTCGGTGTCAGCCATGATTGCGGTTTCTGGTGATCACGGACTTCGCTGTTCGATAGTGCTGTATCGAAAAGCGAAATTCTGAGTGTCGCGATGATGGGGTGGATTTGACTGCGGGCGTTTCGCAGGCTGCGTGGATGGTTGGGTCGCTGCCGCTTGGGGCTCCACTCACAAAAATTCGTAGGGTTCTGTGCCCTCGGCCGCCCGTTGTGCTGTGATTGGTGTGGGTGGCTCCTGTTGTGGCTTGCTGTGGCTGGCCAATTAGATAAGAGCTGGGCCGCCTTCTCAACGGGGGCATCTACTGAAGCTCGTCTCACGAATGAACTTGTCTTTTCTCTCTCTCATGGAATGCAAACACTCAACCAAGGCATGCACTCAACTCACCCGTTCCTAAGCTTCGATGGCATGAGTCCCGGTTCGTAGCGCAGCACAATGGATTTATGTTACAAACTTTTTACATTGATTTCCCTACATCCTTCGCTATTTTCTTGACATGGCCCAACCGTCTTGCCTGGGCCCCTTATCAAATCTTCCGGAACACAGACAGGCTTGACAAGGCCTGCCCGGACTGCGAGAACATGGTGTTGTCGGCACACGACGAGCCCAGGTTCGCGTTGTGGATCCAAGCAGGTTCCCAATAGAACAAGCCCACCCCGCGAGTCACCGACGACACCACGTTGGCCACGTTTGTGACGTACGTCGTCTGTCCCGCCGCCGAGAAGGGGATGTTCTTGACGTCGGAGGGGAAGGCGTACTTGGGGCTGGGGCAGGATGTCGGCCAGTTGGTCTCGACCACGGCCACGTCCTTGTTCCAAGTCCGGGCCATGTTGGCTAGACTCGTCTTCAGCGCGTCCAGACTCGCCGAAGCCGAGTAGAAGGGGTAGAACGAGACGCCCATCATGTCAAAGTCGGCCAGCGCGAATGTCCCCTGCTTCAGGGCATTGGTGTACCACCAGTTCTGGGTTTCCCAGTTCCTGTTGGTCATTTCAGTACACCCATCACATGGACCTGGGGGCCTTGTTCAACAACAGCAAGGAAGCCACTCACCACCCGTTGTCGAGATGGACCATGATCTTCGGCTTCGAGCTGAGCCTCGAGTCCTTGATACCCCAGGCTGCCGAGTGCAGCAACCGAGCAATGCTGCCGAAGTTGTCGGTTTTGCCCGTGGGCCACAGCAGGCCGGACGTGATCTCGTTACCGATGGACATGATCGTTGGCTGCACGCCCGCATCCTGGAACCGGTTCGCGGCGTCCAGGGTGTAGTTGTACAGTTTCCAAGAGAGGTTCTCAATGTCTGTCGGCCATCCCGAGGGGGCTGTCTGGTGGGAGGGGTCCGCCCAGGTGTCGCTGTAGTGGAAGTCGATGTACACGCCCAGACCGACAGCTTTTGCCCGCTTCGCAAGCGCGATGTTGTAGTCGAGGTTGTAGTTGCCGTCCGCGGGGTTGACCCACACTCGCTGCCGCACCGTGTTGACGCCGTTGTCAGCCAGGATCTTCTCCAGCGGCTGCGCGTTGCCGTTGGCGTTCTTGTAGGAGACACCGGCGCGTTCCTCAATCGCCACAGAGGACCAGTCTACACCTTTGTAGGTGAGGGCGGCATCAGCGGCGGAGAGGCCGAAGAGGACGGCCGCCAAGTGCGTGAGCATCATTTTCGTGGTATCAAAGCGAGCAACACCCTTGAGGTCGTCTGTCAGGGATGGAACTTGGATCCGGGTCGAGGAGATCTTATCAGGGCCTTTTACAAGGCCATCACCGAGAAAGCTACCCTCCTCTGGAATACAGCTTGAAATTCGGGCCGGTCTCCATCGACAAGCCACCAGATGGTTGGCCTTGGCTGCTGTGTACTTCCGCACCTATCCACCGAATCCTTGAGAATGCGGAGAAGAGACGGAACCTGCCACATCTTGATTGTTTCCGGCAGTTATTACGGATGTCCATCAAATGCCAGACTGCCGATTCTACCACCAATCACACAGGCCCCTCGGTCCATCTCCTTCCGCGAAGTAACATCAGATCGTTTCATGTCGGACTCAAGCTTTGGTGTCATGCCACTCCGAAAGGTCCCAGAATGCCGAGGTTGATGGACTTGGCTCATCGCTGCCATTGCGAGGAGGAGAATTATCACAGAAATTTATCACGGGTCGCAGGATCCTTGGTGTGGAGCAGTTGAGGAGCAAGGCTATTAGGACTAACACCCACCCAACTGCAGGCTGATGTCGATATCCGTAGCTCATTCTTGACCAAATCAGATCTCCTCGTCGGCCAGCCGCCACACAAGCTTCTCCCCTGACACGGCCTGGTCTCTCAGCAAGTCGAGCGCCTTCTGTGCGCGTTCAAGCATCGTCTTGCCCTCCACGACCCTCTGCTTGTTTGGCTGAACCACACCTTGTGCCAGCAGGGCAGGGATGATCTCCGGCTGAAGGTGGTTCTTGAGGAACTCGTTCTGTGCAAAAACGTCGAGTCAGCTATCTGCATGCACTGGAGTGTCTCGCTCGAACTTACCTTGTAATAGAAGTGTGTCCTGACGCCCCTCAGCTCAACCCCCTCCTTCCACTGCCCAGGCAACGCCTTGTTCACATCCATCTCGAGCTCCGGCTCCCGGTCTTGGCCCGCGTGGACATTGATCACGGGCAGCATAACCGCCACCTTGCTCCCCTTCTCCGCGATCTTGCTCAGCGGCCGCAGCGTCCCCTCCAGCGAACCGATACAATCCACAATGTACGGCACCCTCGACCTCCCTCCCCCCTCAACCTCAACCTTGTCGAGATACCCCAAAATCTCCCCCACCACATTTTCCCCCCGATAATCAAAACACTCCCTCGCCCCCAGCCCCCTCAAACTCTCATGATGCTTCCCCCCCGCAACAGCCAACACATGGCGATACCCCCAATGCCGCAGCACCTGCAAGACATACTGCCCGACACTACTCGCGGCCCCCCACACAAGCACCACCTCGTCCCTCTGCCTTGGCACCCACTCGCCCCCAGCAGGGACCGGCCACGGCAACTCCAACCCGAGATCCGCCACGACGGTGTGCACGGCCGTCACCAGGTTCGTCGGCACCGTCACGCCCTCCTCCAGAGTCATCCCCGCGGGGAGCTTGCTGACGCGCCAGGTGGGGACGGTCACGTACTCCTGGAAGCCGGCCTCCTTCTCGGCGCCGTCTTGCACGGTGCCAAAGACCTTGTCTCCCACGGAGAGGGTGGTGGTGGTGGAGGGGCCGAGAGCCACGACGGTGCCGCCGTAGCTGGAGCCCAGGATGAAGGGCTTGGTGCCGCCCGCGTTGTCGAGCATGAGGCCGCCGACGGCGCGGTGCAGGTTCAGCGGGGTGGAGGCGGTGTGGGTTACGTGGATGAGGGCTTCGTTGGTGGAGGGCGGGACGGTGGGGAGGGTGGTTAGGTGGAGGGGCGTGCCGGGGACGGTAACGGCGATGGCGGCGTGGGTTGCTGGGATGGAGGCGGGGAGGGGGGAGGCCATTTTGGGGGTGGGGGTGATGGTGGTGTGGTGGTGGTGGTTTGTTGTAGTGGTGGTGGTGGTGGTGGTGATGATGAATAGGGGTCCAGGGGTGTAAGCTGGAGTTGTAGAGAGAGAGGATGATATTGTTAGAATTTATACTGTTGACCAAAGGCAAGTATTTATACAATCTCTAGGTATCTACGGCGGGACACATTAGAAATCCACGGTGGAGTGGTTGTTGACGTCTTGAATCCTTCGGCGTAGTAGTGACCTTCGGCTACCCACTCCAAATTTGTAAGCTGCACCCATTCCAAGTATTATTCAGCCGGCCCCCAAGGGGAACACAAAACACGGTGATGGTCGAGGATGGTTGGCCGAAGAGATTGACTTTTTCTGGAATGGATGCCGTTAGTCAATTTGATCATGCATGGCCGGCAAAAGGTAAGGCCTCAGCCAGACGCGTGCAGTTTCCATGGTTGATTGTAGATGGTCGGATGGTTAAATGCTAAGATCAGCGTGGTGTTGACTATTGGATGTGCCAAGCTCAACTGTCCCCCTGTAGCAGCGACACATCTGCTGCATTCCTGCGCCAACATCATCCCTGGCGACCAGCTCGACTAACTCCTGTTTTGAGTCGGAGATATCCCACTTTATTTCTAGAAAGCATAGCTCGCGGTATGTCTGTATCTCATCTGCCTTGATGTTAGGAGCGCCGTTGAATCAAGGACCAGCAAGCAGACAGTCATCGACCAGACAGCGAACGGATCGGTCATCTTGCTCGACATTGAACTGGAGGGTGTCAAGCAATTGAAAGAGGAGCAGTCCAAAGCGGACTCTCAGCTCAACCCCCGATTTGTCTCCGCCCAGTCTCGCGGTGCTCGAGGCGCGGCTCAGGGGACGGGGCACCGAGGACGAGGGCAGCCTCCGGGGGAGACTGGCGCGGGCCAGGACCGAGCTCAACTATGCCGAAACGGGTGTGCACGACAAGATTATCGTCAATGACGATCTCGAGAAGGCTTTTCGAGAGCTGGAAGGATTTGTTTTTACGGAGTAATGTGCAGTGATCTAAGGTTTGAGGTGTTGGAACTTGGAGGGAGAAGGGAAGTGGACGGGAAAGTGGAAGTTCTGATTGGCAGTGCAAAGGGCCCACCTGGGGCCGGGAGCTTCTCCGCTTTGGGGGAACGTTACAGCGCCCAGCGCAGAGCATCCTGATCCTGGTCGGGAGAAGGTTGGACAATCACAAGCCGATGCGACGCGCAGCGCAATGCCGACCTCAACGCGACAGTTTGATCCCGAATTGCAATCTCTTGGATAGCACGATCGGGAGCTCGTTGTCAAACATCACCACAACCCCCCCCCGGGCGTAGTCATCAGACAACACAAACAAGCGCATTGCCACTCAGCAAACTCGTTTCCACAAACACCGTCGCCATGCCGTCCCAACGACGTGTCCGTGTCATTACCTACCTGGTCTTGGCCGGTATCGTCACGCTCCTCTTCCTCTCCCAAGCCCGCCATTCCCGCGGATCCGACCAGTCCTTACAAGACTTCCGCTCCAAGACCGTGAACGCCATGGAGAAAAACCACGAGGCGGGCCGCAGTGTTGCGGGGACTGGGGGTCAGGCGGGCCAGAAAGCTATTGCCGACCACGATGTCGACGCAGATGGGGATATCGACGAGGACGATACCCTTCTTGCCAAGCAGATGGCCGACCGCCTGCGGCAAGCAGAGCAAAAGGCCAAGGACAACGCAAAGGCCAAGGGACCCAACAAGCCCGAGTCGCCCCAAGAAGTCGTCGGTGTAGGGAGCTCGGCGAGTGGCCAGAAAAGACCCGCACCGAAAGACAAGGCCGAGACGCAGCCCGCCGAAACCGAAGAGGATCATGAGGTGGAGGGGGTGCTGAATTCCATCTTGAAGAAGTCTCCAGGTATTATCCCCCCAGTTATGTGCCGACGAGCGCCGTTGCTGACCTGACCTTCTCCCAGTCATCATCTTCTCCAAATCGTACTGCCCCTTTTCCAAGATGGCCAAAGGCATCCTGCTCGACAAATACACCATTGAACCTGCGCCCTTTGTGGTCGAGCTGGACCAGCACCCGCTGGGACCCAAGATCCAGGCGAGGCTGGGGGAGATGACGGGCCGCCGGACGGTGCCCAACGTCATGGTTTACGGCCAGAGCATTGGCGGCGGCGACGACATCTCTGCCCTGGACAAGGAAAAGACCCTCGCCGACAAGATCACATCACTCGGCCAGACTCGGATCAGCATCGCTTTGCGCTTCGCCCAGAGTGCTCAGAAGGCCGGCTAGATTGCACCGCGCTAACTCGCTCTGACGGCTGCTGCATGCTCGGCTCGACTCTCAGCTCGCGCTCTGTTGCCTTCTCAATGTCCCTCTAAACTTTACCCCCACCCAGTCGGTCGGCAGGGACCTACGCTTGTTGATTCAACGGCACATTGCTCTGATGCAACAGCCGACTTGGCTTGTAGCGAGGAGGCTTGCCCGCGCTGACTTAGGTCGGCGTTGCCCGCCAACCTCGCGTCTGCAGGAAAGTAATCTGCGGCTCTGGCATGCCCGACTGTGCTACAAGACCGCCAGGCCGGCCCGCGGTCTCGCGGGCCCTAGAGACCGGCTTTCTTGCTCCGACATGGAGCCCGCGGACGGTTCGGGTTCAAGAGCGGCATGCTAGTGCAAGTTTCCCGCGGGCCATGGTGCAGTGGTCTTCCGCTGGTGCCACTGCGCATCCTCTGCTGGCTCGGTTACAGGAAGGATCAGATGAGTCGCGGGTTTACTACGTTGTTGTCCCGGGCCCACGGTCGGGCACCGACATCTAGTGCAAACCGAGTATGCTTCTTGTTTTGCGCGCAGCATCTCTGCTCGGCCGATCACCCCGACTGTTCAGACTTCGGCTGTGCTGTGCCTGTCCCTAAATGGTTCCGGATAGTTCTCAGCGAAACACTTGGTTGTTGGGTGAACAGCTCGACCGGTATAAGTTGGAACAGGATGGCTAGTCCCTAGCACAACCAGCTCGAGCCATACTATATTTACTCCTTCTCTCTGCTTTTCTCTCGGCTTGCTCCTCGTTCAGCAAGCCTTCTTGGTGATCCACCATCTGTCCTCGAACACTTTCGAGACACCAAGCCAGCAAAACCACAACGACAACCTACCCAATTGCCCCGTTATCTCTGACGAAAACAGGGAAACAAATGGCTTCGATGAACCCCGACATTACGCTCCTCATAGCCCAGGAAATGAGTCTGGAAGACATCAGATCCCTGATGCTCACATCGGAATCAAACAACACCCTCATCAAGACGTACGAGAAGTCCATCGCCAAGGCTAGGATCTGCCGTATGATTGATGATCATGAGCTCCGGCCGCTCACAAGGCCAGTGCTTTCGTCCAAGAACGAAAGCCGCCCAGTTCTCGGGCCGACAAACTTCGACCTCGTCGAGGAGCTTGAGCTTCGAGCCTCCTCCGTCGAGAAAATATTCGATCGCCAAAACAAGATGAGCCGACGACTTCTTGATAGTATCGGCGCATACAACAATTTCCAGAGCCTCACGCCGCAGCAGGCCGACCGGCTCATCTCGCGGCTCAAGGACACCTGCACGCTTCTGGACCGCATTGCGGACTGCGCGGCAACGATCCGCCGCGGGTTCGAGCTCGAACCGACGCCACCCTTTCCGGGGTTTGGCGAAGTCCACCTCCAACGCGTCATCCATCGTGCCCACCAAAGATTGATCGCCTCCCTGGGACCTCTAGACCTAGCCCTATTCGAGCTTCTCTCCTTCCCCGTGATGATGGAGTACTTCTGCATGCGTTTGGGGCTAACTGCTGGCGACGTGCACGAGCACATAAAACACTTAGTGGCCTTCAAGGAGGTGATGCTCCAGAATGGAACCATGGCCGTGTACTACTCGGCATTTCCGGACAGCCATCACCACATCTTCCAGAAACTAGCTGCCGAGGAGGAAGTGAAGTCAAGGCGGTGGACCGCTGGGGAAAGATCAGTAGCGCCGGATTGGTCTCCTCCTGGTGTGCTGGCTTCCCTGTCGGACGTCGCGAGCAACACGTTTTCCAAGAAGGTGCGAAAGATACCCAAGGAGCATCTCGACGAGATGGAGAAGGCCGAGCACAACGGTCCCATGGAGTCGCGACCTGCGAAGATTTGGTTCATCCGCCGCTGGCTTGACACCAACGACGAATCCCTGGCGCATCGTCCGCTTATCCCAGAAGAGCCCCTGGCGGAGTTGTTCGCCTGGGCTGTGACCCAGGACCCGACCTGCGGGTAACCCCAAAACCCAGCCTAAATCAACCCATGGCTGCACGCACCCCTTCGCAGACAGCCATCGCAACACCTTACCAATGCTCGTCGTCAAAGAGGAGTTGAAGGCGAAGGCGAAGGCGAAGGACTGGGACCCTGCGGAAAGCACTGAATCGCTGGATACAACCGCTTCAAATCTGTTTCTCGAGAAGGTGCGCAAAGTGCCCACGAAGCATGTCGACGATATGGACCAGGCCGCATACGACAACCCCATTTTTACTCCGAGGTTCTGGTTTATCCCCCGGTGGCTGGACACGAATGACGAAGCCCTGGCGCTGCGTCCGGTTATCCCCAAAGAGCCAGCTGTCTAACACCTAGCATACTAGTAGTTGCCTTATTAAATTGACTTAGTAACATCACACAATTTGCAAGACCAGTCTGTGCCAGTGAACGTGATGCCCTAGATGACGTTTGTACATTGATATGCTTCTTGATAGACTACCAGCATTCTCCCCAAAGTAGAGACTAGTTACCTAGTGTTTGTATGTCTGACTTGTTCTCTCCTTCAGTCTAGTCTTGTTTGTGTATCAGTACCCCCTGTATCTCGCGGGACCGATGCGTGTGGCTAGACGTGTGCCAGCAGTGTATTGGGATATTAGCAGCCGCCGTGTAAGAAAGAAGAGACCGTTGGATATCCGAGGAAAAGAAACAAACGCTTTCTGCTCAAGTTGGGTATGTCGCAAGAGTTCCACGGGGTTCTTGAAGACTCAGCACCATTCTCGTGAACTCAGGTATCTTGGACGTGATTGATGATTGAACAAGGAAATTGTTGGGCTCTCAACATGTGGCCGAGCAACAAAGGGGGCTAGGAGCCTTGGCCTTGTCTAGGACGATGCCATTGTTCCTTTGTTTTGTGAACAATCCTTGCTGAACAAAGCAAGCCCCAACGAATATATAAGACCAGGAGTCCCTTTTGTCCCCCCCGTAGACGTCACATATCCATCTGCCACAACCCCCTGTCTCATCGAAACCAACTCTCACATAAACAGACATATCGATTTCGACACGATAGCAGCAAACCAAGGCAGACAAAAATGTGTCTCCTTGAGAGTTCCCACTACAAATGCGGGCACACGTACCAGAGCAAGGTACGTACGTGCAACCAGTACCACGAGAAGAAGGCAGAACCGGTGCCCACGCTCCGGCGGCTCTTCACCCGCAAGCGCGCGGACTGCGGCGACCTGACGCAGGTCAACCACGACGTTGCGACCGTCTGCTCCGTGACATGCGCCAAGAGGCTGATCGACATGCAGAACAGGCGCAAGAAGGAGTTGGTGCGGCGGGAGGAGGAGATACGAGGGAGGGCGCGGGCCAGCACCCGCGAGTACGAGCAGAATAAGAAGAAGGAGGAGGAGGCGCTGCGACGGCAGAGGGTGGAGAGGGCGAGGGCCGAGAGAGGTAGGTTAAAACAGGAGGAAGAAGAAGCGGCGCGGCGAGAGAGGGTGGAGAGGGCAAGGAAAGAGAGAGGTAAGTCAAAAAAACCGGCTATTTCCAAGGCGGATATCCGGCCGGCCTGGGAAACGGCGCGCGGCGGGGTGGTGGACGGGGCTTACACGAGGCCGCTTGGTCAGTCGGGGGTCAAGCGGCCACTACCGACGCGGGTAGAGATGCCACGAGCCCCCCCACCGCTTGCTGATCGGCCGCTACACCCGGCCGTCCGCCCCCTAAATCCCCCCAAACCCATTCCTCCTGGTCACAAAGCTAACGGTGAGTCTCCAGGCCAAAACCAGCCGAGAATGCCCTTCGCGTCGAGCACAAACGGGCCCGGAGCCTCGGTGTCGCGTAGCAACGGACGCCACCTCCGGCCCAACGACACGGGGACTCTGGACGACCCTCGGGTGCGCATCCAAGCATCCTGGCAGAAGCCCCAGGCAAGATTCCAAGCCCAGGTCCCTCCTTCCCAGGCTATTGCGGCCAAGAAGAAGCCAGCCGTGGTAAGTCCTCCAAGGGGCATCCCCCAACCGTCGCGCGCGAGGATCCTCGCCGGTTCATCAACCGGGGGGTCATCAACCCGACAACAGCAGCCGCGTAGTGGTGGTCAAACACAACAGACAAGCCAGCAGCAGCGGTCCAGATTCCAGTCCGCTCAAGGACCGCCCGCCCCGCCAGATCTCAACAACAAACCGCTGCCCGCAGTCCCACCCAACGGCGCCTGGCGGCCGAGGCATCCGGACCTGGCCCCCGCCCCGCTCACGCTGTCGCCCAACCCCCGGGAGAAGACCAAGGCCGCCCGACCACCGCCCGCACCCCAACCGCCGGGTGTGAGAGCGAAGCCGGCAGGCTACAAGCGCGACCCGACGATGACCGTTCCCCCGAGGAAGCCAGTCGGAGCCGGGGCGAGCAGGGCACCACCACCAGCTGCAGCTGCACCACCGCCGCAGGCGGGCTCCTCCATCCCCAGGTACAGACCCAACCCGGTGTTTGCTAACCGCCAGGGAAACACAAAGCAGCAGGACAAGAAAAAGGGGTGGTTCAAGAGGCTTGTGAGCGGGTCCGATAGCGACGAGTGGGTGTCTGAGGACGCTGCTCGGGTTGAGAGGGGTTAGGCGAGGAGTGTGCGTAAGTCCGTCCCCAGGCGGGGGAGATTGATTTCCTTTGTGTGATTGACCACAACAACAACCCCTTCGGGTATTTCTTCCCTTTGTCGATTTATTCTTGGAATAACTGCCATTGTGCATTGTTAGCCACAAATAGAAAACAATACCTATGAGATTGTGAACTTGAAGCGCCCTTTGTGTTGTGACTTGAACTGTGAGACTGACTGAACAAAGACCGAAGGGGTTGGAACTGATCCATGCTCGAGTTGAAGAAGTAACAAATACTATACACTAAAAGGCGAATCGGGTGTCGTTAAATTTTTAGGAACATTATTAAGGACTGCGGGGTCAGCCTATGACGTGCGTGGCTTGACAGGATGCAACGGTCGTAGGAAGGTACACCTCCTCCAGGATAAATAATCCTAGCGTGATACTTGGCCCACTTTTTCCAATATTTTAAGCAGCCACTGATGAAATTCCCCACCTAAGTCACTCTTCTAGCACTTTCTATAGGAAAAGTACTTACGAATTAAATCCCCAGCATGGCACTGGCACCCGCACCCACAACCCACAACCGCACCCACAACCGCACCCACAACCGCACCCACAGCCGCACCCGCAATGGATATACGGGCGTTGGTCAACAACAGCGATATCCACAGGTCGCCCTGCGCCCAGCGGTTCTACCAGCTTCAATTATAACGTCGAGCCCAAGATACCATTCAACGTGGCCCTGTTTTACGGGGTCTACGGCACTCAACACCCCTCACACGCGACGAGAAGCTCCAGATCCGAACCTTACGCAACCACGCAAAATGGGACTACTTTACGATAGCCCGAGCCACGGGCAAGACATTCCATCAAGTCCAAGATGCTTTGACAGGCCCGCTGACCCCGCGAAAGAACCGTCGTAGCTACAAGCCTGTCTTAAGGACCCCTGAGAAGAACGCCCTTATCCAGTTCCTTCATGCCGACCCGATAAACCGCAAGCTTCCCTAGGCCGATTTGCGGTACTATATCCCTGGCTTTAAGCTTTACGGCGACTGTACGATTATAACGGCCTTGCGATCTCTCGGGTACAAAAGGGTCATCCGACTACGGCGGATCTATCTGACGGATCGGTATAAGGCAAACCGACTCGCCTTCGTATACCACGATACGGAAGATCCAGAGACCTGGGCGTTGATCCGACAGAAGCCCCACGGCTGGATGTTTTGGGGGTCTTTCGCAGGTAGTACCAAAGGGCCGTCGTTCTTCTGGGAAAAGGAATACGGAGGTATCAACGCTGTGAAGTATCAACAGCATATTGTACCTTTGGTCTACTGCTTTCAAGAGGATTTCGATGGTGAGATAGTTTTCCAACAGGACAACGCAGCAGTCCACGCAGCCCGGTCAACCAAGGCCATGCTTACTGCCCTTGGAATCGAGGTCCTGCGATGGCCAGCCCGAAGCCCAGATCTAAGTCCTATCGAGAACGTCTGGTCCTGGATGAAAAACTGGGTGGAGGATAACTACGATGTAGAGGCCCTAGGTCTTCCAGAGCTTCGGCAGGCTATTCAGGGGGCGTGGGATGCAGTGCCCCTTGATTTTCTTCGACAGTTGGCCCATGGTATGCCCGGTCGGGCTGCGACAGGTCATTGAAAAAGAGGGGGGAAGGATTGAGTACTAATACTTAGAGTCTAATACAAATTGTATAGGTCTTGGCTGTACCTTGACTTCTTGGCTGTTTGCCTGATTTTGGCTTAGTGTAGCCAAAGTACCACGCTAGGATTAATTATCCTGGAGGAGGTGTACACAGTACTCAGCGAGCAAGACCTAACAATTTCTCGGCGCATAGACCCTCAGCCATTTTTGGAGCCGACACCGTCTGCTTTTTTGACCCGCCATAGACAAATCAGAGGCGACAGCATGGCTCCACATTTGCTGGCCATTTTCCGACCACCAAATGTGGGTCCTTGATTAATGATGTCGTCGCCATCGCGGTTGCTCCCCTTTCTGAGAGCTGTCGGCTTGTCATAACGACACAACCCTCTCGCAGGGTGGTGAAGTCTGACAGTCTTCACAGCGAGAGTCAGTTCCGTTGGTAAATATTTGTTGATATCCGCTTGCTGTCAGGTGCTTTACGTGAATACGAGGTTGGGAACGGAGTGGTTCTGGTGAGGTTGCCGAAGCAGAAAAGAAGTCCTACAAAGCTATGTACGTCACGCACGATCTGTTACTGTCTGTCCAGCACTCTGGCATTGGCGTTGCGTCATCGTTGCAAAAGAACGACACTGCCGAGCGTTAGAGGAGGAGCAAAAAGAACATTCACGAAGCAGTTAATTCATAGTATAGATTTGCCCTAGCCCCTATGACCCACGTAAGAGCAGAGAGATGAAAGAAACAAATGATGAATGAATGACTTCTACAGACATTATACTCTAGTTGTATCGCGATCTGCTGCTTCCAATATTCCTGCGAGCGCGTGCTGCGATACGAGCCGGTAGGGGTGGTCTTCGGCGAGGACTTGCTTCTGAATAGCGACGACCTGCTCAAGCAGTGCGACAGCCTCTTTGACCTGGCCGTTAGCCCAGTAGGCTATTGCGAGCTCGTGCTGCGAGGCGAGCCGGTCGGGGTGGTCTTCGGCGAGGACTTGCTTCTGAATGGCGACGACCTGCTCGAGCAGTACAATAGCCTCTTTGACCTGGCTATTGGCCCGGTAGGCTATTGCGAGCGCGTGCTGCGATACGAGCCGGTAGGGGTGGTCTTCGGCAAGGGTTTTAGCCTCAATGGCAACGACCTGCTCGAGCAGTACGACAGCCTCTTTGACCTGGCCGTTGGCCCGGTAGGCTCCTGCGAGCTCGTGCTGTGAGGCGAGCCGGTCGGGGTGGTCTTCGGCGAGGACTTGCTTGTGAATAGCGACGACCTGCTCGAGCAGTACGATAGCCTCTTTGACCTGGCCGTTAGCCCGGTAGGCTATTGCGAGCTCGTGCTGCGAGGCGAGCTGTGAGGGGTGGTCTTCGGCAAGGACTTGCTTGCGAATGGCGACGACCTGCTCAAGCAGTACGACGGCCTCTTTGACCTGGCCGTTGGCCCGGTAGGCTATTGCGAGCGCGTGCTGCGAGGCGAGCCGTGAGGGGTGGTCTTCGGCAAAATGACGATTCCTCCATTGGCAAGCCTCTTCTAAATCCCTTGTAGCTTCCTTGTTCCGTCCATCCATTCCCAAGCACCGTCCAACCCAGAACAAGAGATTGGATCTCTCCTCTATATCAAGCTCTTTGCTGTGCTGCAATACCCTGAAAGCATGCGGAAGGTACTCTCTCCATACGTTGCGATTCGTGTAATCGTCAGATGGGAAAACTGCTGCAAGATGTCGAGTCGCCTTTTCATCCGTCGTTGCCGTCAGGCCTTCTCGCTGAACCCAGATTCGCGTTGCCAAGTGCACCAGACTATGCATGTCGAAGACCCTACTATCCCTACGCCTGGTCAGGAAGGCGTATCCACACAGCGTGCCGACCGCATGCACCATCTGCTCTTCTAACTCAAAGCGCGGCAGGATCGACTGCGGAATTTCCTTCGGTTCGATGCACGACAGGAACGCTAGTAGGTCGGCCGCGGCGCCGTCGGATTTGCGGATCTGGTCGAAAGACACAAGCCATGTTGCCGCCACAGCGTTCTGCGAGCCCCTGTACCGAGTGCCATCGTAGAACTCTCGGCTCATTAAACTAGCCGCCTCCCGGTCCGCCCCTCGCAGCAGTCTCAGATACTCTGCAATTGGCACTCGGGTCGTGTTCAGGTACGCCGCCGCCTGTGTGATCGCCAATGGAAGGTAGCTGAGCTCCTTCAGCAGTTCGGCCGCCCCTGTTTTACTGCCCCCAATCAGCAGCTTCTCCAGGTAGTCCGCCGCCTCTAGCGGGTCCATCGCGTGCAGCTCGATCACATCGCTGCCGGTAGCCGACACGGCTACTTCTCGAGATCGTGTCGTGAACAGGGTGATGCCGTCGTCGCTTTCCGGAAGGTACTCGCTGATGCCGCCTGGCATATCTGCAGAGCCAAAGAGAACATCTCCGTCGTCCGCGTTGTCCACTACGAGAAGCCACGGCCCGGCTGCCCCGGAGCTTAGGTAGCGCCGTACAGACTCTTTGACATCATCGTCCTTGCCGCCACTTTGGATAGGGAGCTCCCTAGCCATCGTGGTGAAGGCTTGTTCAAAGGTCGCCTTGCTCAACGCCGGTACCCAGAAGATGGAGAACTCGGGCCGGTTTTTCTTTGTCCAGTATGCCAGCTGCAGGGCGACCTGGGTCTTACCGACACCGCCTAGGCCGACAATGGCGGCTTTCCGCCACTCCTTGCGCACGAACAGCATCGCTTTGAGGGTGTCGAGCATCTTGTCCCGTCCGACGAAGCGCCGGTTCTCAGGGAGCGGAATGTAGTGGCAAGGCCGGGCGGCACGATCTGTAGCAGGTTCAGCAGTTGCTAGCAGTTTTAATAGAGCTCTCCTATACTAACTCGTCAATGCCCCGTCGATCCCGCCTCCCGTTTCTGCTACACTGGCCTCAACTCCGGACGCTATCGCCGGCATTTCCTGGAGCCCGGTTCCATTTCCATCAAGCACCATACGACGTATGAACTGCTGAAGTACGCCGACGATGGCCCGGTACTGTGGATCTGTCCTATCACCACATCTGGCCATCTGCATGTGGTTTGCGTCGATACTCTCGACAGTCTCGAGGGAGCGCGGCAGATCGAGCTTCGAGGAGAAATCGTCTACAACCTGCCGTGAAATTTACGATTAGGACTCGACAGGACGTTCAAGATGTGCTGGCAACGTACCTTGCTGTGCATGCCCTTCATGCCCGATATTCCCCGTGCCTCCTGGAACGAGTGGATCTGAATTCGGGACTTGTCCGCGATGGTCTTGAACTCGTCGTGGATATTGTCCAAGACCTCGCTGTTCACCTCTAGCGTCTTGATGATCTTCTTGTTCGAGTCTTGCAGTGCTAGAAGAGCGAGATTCGACGCGATCTCGCCCCATCCTGCATACGCACTTCCTCGATGAGGCGTGCCAAGGAAGATGATCAGTTTCGTTCGCGTGCGACACGCATCTGATCGGCGTACTACCTGTTACTTGACATAAGCATCAGCTACTGTATTGAGCAGCTCAGACGTACATCTTTGACGATAATGCCGCCGAGGCTATGCGCCACGAACAAGATCGGGTCCTGTTATCATCAGCGCGAGCCTCTTACCCGAGTCATTGAAGTGTACTCACCTCGTTTTGGATATCCCGCTCGACGCGTACTGCAAAGTCTTGGCCGTGCTGCGACACGCTGTTCTTGCCGCTCGCCTCGAACAGCCCTCCGATTGCGTCTGCATTATAGCCATATGTCCATACTCTTGCCTCGGGAATGTCTTGTGTAAGATATTCACCGGGCCAGAACAGCTTGTTGGAGCTCTCCTCGATCGCCTGCTTGTCGGCAATTGAGGTCGTGGTCGAACTCGAAACTGGGGACGATTGCTTGGACTTGAAAAGGGCTGTCAAGATATCTCGTTTACGTGACGTCACCGTTCCAGCGTCCTTGTTGGCCCTGTTCAGGATAACCCTGCCCCGCTTGTCCTCCCATGTGTGTTGCGGATGCCCTCGCAAGCCGTGCACAAAGATGATGCTGCTTGCGTCAGCCAGGGCCACCCGCAATCGGGAATCGATTCGGGGCAATACTTGACTCGGTACGGCCCGTCCCTCACGCCCTGAATACCAGAAAGTTCTGTGAAACCGATCCGGTGTACGGACATGTCTAACCAGACGTTTGGTGTGGAGCGGAGTCGGTTGTCTGATGTTCGCTGCGGATGCGGGGTTGGGAGATAAGAAGCCTCAGCCGCTTGAGCCGCAAGCCGTGCTATTTTAAGCCTTGCTCTCCAGCCACATCGCCACCACATTCTCTGCGCCATCTCGTCTGGCTTCGAATCTCCAAACAGTGATTGGCGTCTTCATCATCAGTAAGCCATGCATCGCGCTCCAAATAATCTGTCGTTTAGCTAAGACAAGGCTAGCTTGCCTTTCGATTTGGCCGAATTAGCTGGGTGAGGACGCGATCGATGTTCGAAGCGAGTGCCTTTTCACCGCATGCTCTTAGCAGTGCCCGTTTGACATTGCTTTCGGGGTTAGCGCTGTTACCCGAGGCCTAATACCATTGGCCCGCCTATAGACAAATCAGAGGCGACAGCATGGTCCCACAGTTGCTGGTCTTTTCCGACCGCCAACAAATGTAGGTCTTGATTGATGACGCTGTTGGCCTCCGAGCAACGAGCAACGGAAAAGGTTATTTTGCGGGACCCGATTCAGTTTAGACAGGCTCTAAAATTAGCCGACTCAAGACCACATGGAAGCCCGTGGAATCCTGTAGAAAGCCGGAGAAACTCCGCGAGGTGGCCATGTGGACGCCTTTGTCGCCAGCGGCAAGCGAAGCGGCAAGCGAGGCGGCAATGGGGCAACGATCTTGCCTCGACGTTGTTCGACTCGGAAGGCATCCGTCATGGAGAACTTAGATTTTGAGTGGCCGGACGGCGATTTTGCTTTGAATTATAGAGCCCTCGAATTTCTGGCTTCCGACAGCCCTAGAGTCGGCCCTGCCACTAAAGGAGCCAGTCCACTCGCCGAGCAAGCCGACCTACTGACCGAACAGCCCGATCAGCCAAGTGGCGAAAGCATATGACCACTTCTCCGACTGAGCGGTTGGGAACCCAACAAGTAGTATAACAAGAATAACCCCGAATGTATACACTATAACTTTCGGTAGAAGGTCTCCTAACGTAAGAACATCAGAGCTAGGTATGTTTGCTCAGATATAGATCTCGATCTCGTCCTGGCTCCGAGTAACTTTTGGAAGGTCAACTTCCAGGCCCGACTTGAAGCCCTTCTGAAAGATGAGCAGAAATTTCCAGGCGATAAATACACGTACGAAGAAACGATTATCGACATATCTATCGAGCGAAGCTGTCAGCGTAGTCTAAAGAAATGCTTCAAAGACCTAGAGATCGATTAGAAGATAGTGACAGCCACATAGAAAGCCTCAGTACCTTGTTTAGTAAGAGGAGGAAAATAACCTTTAGTATAGAGTTCGTTTTCAAGGAAGTGACGAGTAACTCTACGATGGCGAAGAGAAAGAAAAAGAAGCAGAGCGCCACTAAGGCTCAAAAGCTTCAGAGAGCCGCCAATGCCGGTCTTTGGACCTAAGTCTACAAGCATCATCGTTGTAGAGGCAAGCACTATAAGCAAGGCCCCTACTGCTGGACGGACGGACGAGGAAATCACCATAGGCTGCTGCCAAGGCACCTCGAAGAAATTGTCTATCACATCAAAGGCAGTATAAAGGAAGGAGAGAAAGAGAAGGAGATCGACGTCGATATCGAGATGCCGCCCAAAATCCTATAAGATATATTGGATGATAGCCGTAAGCGGAAGGCCGAGCGCTCTATCGACTGTCGTTAGTGTAAAGTCTAGGTCTCAGCCTACGGCAGGCAATATGATGCGGCCGAGACAACCCTTAATAGGGATCTTAGGGATATAAAGGGTGATAGGAAGGACAAACTTAAGGAGTACTGCAACTGGACGCTATAGCAAGTCGAGAGCGATAAATAGAGAGAGGCGCTATAGGCTACGAATCAGTTTGTAATGAATCAGTTCCTAGAACTGAATTCCATCCTGTAGCACTCAAAGGTCACTACTAAGTTGATAGTCAAGGGCAGGGTAAAACCAGGTATTATACTACAATTCGTAAACAACATCAAAAAATTCCAACAAGAGGCAAAGAAGCCTTGAGGTAGTAGAGGAAGTTTCCTATTTCTTAGACGCTATTTTACATTATAGTATCTTTGCATTTATTCGGGGCACTCTGTAATAGAGATTCCCGTTATGACGAAAGTGACTCTTTACAACGTGCTCGTCGTTACCTACTATATCAACGTACTATTCCAAAAACATCTGGAACTCTCTTGCAATAAAATCCTCGTTTTGGTGCCACTTTTTCTTAATGAACTTTTTGAGCACCCCAAAGTACTCCTCAATAGGGTTGAAGTCGGGCGAGTACGGCGGTAGGAACTCCAATACTACTTCTACATCTCGGCATATCTGTAGGATCTTCTCCGAACGGTGCCAAGAGGCGTTGTCCATGATGATAACGGACTTTGGCTCTGGGTATCTGCCACAGTGATGCAGCAGTTGAGCTATAAAATCCTCAAACAACTCGCTGTCAGTAGATCCTTGGTATACTCGCCTTAGTATAATACTACCTTGCGCGTATGCTGGGAGAATGTGCTATCTTTTTCCGCGACCGAACTTCGTAATCTGGATAGGGGAGGACCCCTTCGGAGACTATCCCCAACGCCGGTATCCTTCCCTTCTGTCGCAGCTAGATTCGTCGACAAAGATAAGTTGGTAGGACTTGTACTGCGATATTCTATATAGATAGTGATCTCGAAGGTCGGCATCCCGTTGTTGTGCGATGCGACGGATCGTTTCTCTCGCCCAGCCAATTGATCGTAGGGTTCGACCGATCGATCGTTCCGATATCCTTCTCCCAAATTTTTGAAAGAGGAAGTCTGCCATCTCGTCTCGATACAGGTACGGCTGTTTGACTAGCGTATCGCAGAGGGCTTTCCGTATAGTTGATGTTATGCAGCCACGGCGGCCGACGCGGGTTCGTCGGTTAGACGTTTTAGACTGTTGTCTTTCGAGACGGATTCTCTGGACGGTGCGTACGGTGCACGAGGTTTTTGAGGCTAGTAGCCGGGTCTCAAATCCTTGCGCTAGCAAAGTGTCAATCAGAATACGCTGTGCAGCATCCAATTGCGGCGCCATGGCTGTAGCTGACACGAAAGCGCCAACTCTGGTGAGGATGGAAGAAGAGGAAGAAGGACAGGGGAGCGCAGACTGGGCCAGGGCACCTTTCAGACAGGTCAGCAGCGGGGGGGGTGGAGGGGAAACAGCCAGATGTAGCTTTATTAGGTATTACTCCCTTGGTACCTTCCAGGTACAAATGTATCCTGCAAAGCCACACAAGCCACAGGCTGGTCCCGCAGTCCTTGAAAAAGTTAACTAAAAATTTAGCGACACCCAATTCGCCTTTTACAGTATATCGGGTGGATAGAGATAGTGTAGAAAAGTGATAAGAGTGGCAAAAAGAGGGAGGAGGAGTATGAAAGGATTGTGTTACGAAGAAAAGCCCCTGGGAGCCAAACGCGCGAAGATTTGTTTCGACTTTCGAATCTAGTTCCTAGGAAGTGAGCAGGGACGAGAGTTGCGAATCTTGGTAAAAAGAGCGCAGGCGTTGGGCGAGGGAATGGAAGGAAGCTAGAGCTGTTTCTGAAAGAGGAAATTATGTCACTTTGAAATACCATACCTTTTGCATTCCTGAATCCAAGTGGCCCTCAGTCAAACGTTTAAACGCTTTGCAATTCGTTACCCAGTTTGTTTACTTGAGGGGTGGACTGGAAAGGGGCAGGTGAAGACCCCATTTCAACCGCTCACCGAGGTGAATGAACCCTGCAAATGCAGCCCCACATAATCTTTTCCCGGCCCAGCAACCGACCTCAGGCGCTCGTTCCACCGAATTTTCTACGCAGCTCCCGACGCCCAGCCCATCGCGGAGCCAGCCGACACCGCACCTCGACGGCCGACAATCCGCACGTCACCGACCCATTGGAAGGAACACAAACAGCCAAACCAAACCAGCCATGAGCAGGGCATTGCTGCGCTCCGTGCTGGAGCTGCGCGCTCCCGTCACGCGCCTCGCTCCGTCAGTCCGCCCGGCCACGACGGCGACGACAGCACCCACCGAAACAGCCACAGTGCGCTTCTTCAACCAGACAGCCCAGCACATCGAGCCCGCCCAACCAGACCCGAGCATCGTCCCCAACGCCGCCCAACAAGCACCCTCCCCTCTCTCCCCGCAACAACAATACCCATCCCAGCGCACCCCCCCAACGCAACCCCCCCCAGCACCGACCGGCCCCCTCAGCGCCTCGGTGCGCACCCTCCTCCCAGCCCTGGCCGCCCAGCCGGGGCACTACATCACGATCCACATCCACGGGCGCGGCTACCTCGTCACGGCAGGCGACAGCATCCGGCTGCCCTTCAAGATGCCGGGCGTGGTCCCGGGCAACGTGCTCCGGCTGAACCGCGCGAGCGTGCTGGGCAGCCGCGACTTCACGCTGCGGGGCGCGCCCTTCGTCGACGAGCGGCTCTTCGAGTGCCGCGCCGTCGTGACGGGCGCCGAGGCCGAGCCGATGCGCACCATGGTCAAGAAGAAGCGGCGGACGCGCCGGTCGCAGCGCGTCAACAGCAAGCACAAGTACACGATGCTGCGGATTAGCGAGCTGAGGGTGAAGCCGGAGGCGGTGGAGGAGAGTTGAGAGGGGATTTAGAGGGGATGGGTTGGGGGCTTGTTGGGCTCTGTTGAGGTTGTTTGTACTATGGTTGAGAGACAGGGGATGGATTAAGCCGGCATGGAAGAGAGTCCGTCATGGGCATCGGGGTGGGCAGGTGGCACACGAAAGGCTGTAAGATGAAGGAATTGTTGTCATAGACATGTATCATATTCGATGCCATTGTACAGAAACCTTCACTGAGCTCGCTGCATGCCTCCGTCGTGATGTGACCGACAGACTATCCGTATTGGCATGCAATCCCCGCCCTCGACTAGTTACTCCCGTCGAATATCAGCCAGATACGTAACGCACCACAGTTGAACCGGAGCAGCACGAACCCCGGTTACTCGTGCCACGCCCCACTTTTTTGGTTTGGCAGATTGCCTGCACCACTAAAGTGGTGCTTACCACCAAAACCGCCACATCACCAAAAAAGCCACT
>MU854452.1:41395-91118 GCA_033296685.1 Parachaetomium inaequale | reverse complement strand
CGCGTGGGAAATTGCACACTCGCTTATATTGCACACTCGCTTATAATGTACGTTAACCCAGTAGGGTACTTGTACCTATCCAATCCCGATCAATACTACTTCAGGTCATCGATAACAATCCCGCCCTTCTCCCCCGCTACATAGTGACTATAATTGCTAGGGGGATACTGTAACGGCGCGACTGCTAGTCGGAAGCCCCGACAACACGACTGGCACTCAGCAGGGTCAAACGGCGACCCGCACCCCTGGCAGTCGAAATCGGCACAAGGATCGGTCCCTTGATCACCTCGCCCACCCTCAAAGGTGTACAACAAACAGCCAGCCTGGCACGAGCCACCGACACCGCCGTTATTGCCTATGGACAAGAAGCGTCAGTACCTTGTCTTTTTCGATTCTCGAAGCACATATAGAATAATGGAATGAAAAAGGAGAGAGCCAACTCACACTTGGTATAATCCTCTCTCACAAGCAAATAAGCCGTGATCAGGCTCTGCGACATACCCAGCGGGAAACGGAAGCTCTGCCTCTCGACCGTCGTGACACACCCCGCAACCCACTCGACGCGGTAGTCGTAATTGACGCCGTGGCGATCCGTACGGCGGAGCCGGATCGGCGCGTCGCCCGGCCCGATGGTGATGTCGTCGAGGCTGCTAAAGTCGACTGAGAATGTGTCCTGGTCGCCGGACTGGATGTCGGCGTGGCCCGGGAAGTTGGCCTCGTTGAAGCAGTTGATGGGACCCCGCGTCAGCGGCGTCAGGTTGGGGGTGGAAGACGGGGTGGAAGACGGGGTGGAAGACGGGGTGGAAGACGGGGCCGGGTCGCCCATCATGGCGGCGTAACTCGAGTAGTCGCTCTCGACGGACGCAAAGAAGGCATCGTCGATGCTGTTATTGTTGTCCCATTCGTCGACGATGGGCTCCGCGTCGAGGGTGGGGTCCGGCTCGTGGCTCTCGGTGACGGTGGTGGTCGTCGTGGTGCCCGTGGCGTCGCAGCCGACCTCGGGCGTGCAGTACGTCCGCGTGGTGGTCGACCAGCTCGTCGTCGGCGCTGTCTGCACCGCCGTGCTGCTGATGAGCTTGGTACACACGGTGGCCGTGGTCGGACTGGCGCACTCGGACTTGCATCCAGAGCCAATGCAGCTACCGCTGCTGCCGCCGCCACCACCCGTGCCGTCGGGACCGCAGCCGATGCAGATGCCCGGTCCACAGCCCAGGCAGATGCCGCCGCAGCCGAGAATGCCGCAGCTGTTGCAGTTGATGGTGCACTGTTTGCCGCCGCACCCGCCTGGCTTGGTGCAGCTCGGCCCTGCTGGCTTTGCGCTCGATACAACCACCTTGGTTGGCACGCTCGTGAGGGTCGGGTAGGTCAACGTCCCCTGTGGTGTCGACGTAAGCCAGACCACGACAGGCGTGGCAGACGAGCTGCCGTCTGGGGGATAGATGGTTGTGCTGGTCGACGGCAGGATCGACGGCGTAACCGTGTACGTGACCCCGTTCACTCCCGTCTGGGTGATGTTGATGTTGAAAACAGGAATCTCGGTCGTGACGACAGGTGGGAAGGTAAAGGTGAGAACGGTCGTGGTCGAAGACCGGTCGTTCCACTTTTCAGTCAGGGTTGTGACGACGGGGGGGAACTCGATGGTGGTTGGCGTCGGCAGCGTGATGGGAGGCAGGACGACGACGCAGGGGGGAACGCACGACACGGTCGGAGTGGGAGTGTCCCAGATGATCAGGTCGATGAAAACGGGCGGACCGCTGCCGACCTTCTCGCTCTGGACGCAGGGAAAGGGGCAGTACCCCCGCTGGCACGCGAAACCGCACAGGCCGTGGTCTTCGAATCCGTTACTTGCCGCCGTAGCTGCACCAGCATGGGTGATCGGGGGCGGCTGAACCAGCGCCCCCTGGCCGGTGCACTTGCAGACATTCATTGGGCAAAAGCCAAAGCTGCACGCGTAGCTGCAGAGTCCTGGAAACGGATCCGGACCTTCGCCGCTGATGCAGGCGGGCGGCGAGAAGGGAGACACCGTCGGTGTGGTCAGGGGCGCTGGGACCGTGGTGCACGCGCCTTCGGGGCTGTCCAACAATGTTAGTGGTTTCTTTCTTGATATGGCTGGGGCATCGAAGGCCCCGGGAGCAGTTAGGGAGGACCAAAGTGGCTGTCTCAGGAGCAAATGACAGCCATAAACGGGCAGAAACAACGCGGATTGACATACCAGTAGCCGAGGTTGCAGTTGAACCCGCAGAGGCCAGAATAGTTTTCGTTCATACCGGCCGCCGGGTAGCCGGCGACGTTCTCTGATTTAGGCGTGGGCACTCCGCTGCCCATGCTACGGGGGAACCAATGGTTTAACTAGATGTTTTGAAGGACAAGAGATGTTCTAAGTTCATACATACCTGGTGCAAACGCAGGCGCCGAGCGGACAGTAGCCAAGGTGGCAGGCAAACTCGCAAAGACCTGAGAAGGAGGGAATGGAGGTTCCACCGGTGCACAGCAGCTCGTCCATGGACTGGGGTGTGGCCGAGACGGGGCTGCCCAGCTTGAAGCCGACCCAAGCATTCCAATTCTCGAACCCGCTGTCACACTCGGCCGAGATGGGGACACCCGCGACCGTCATCACCGGGGAGCCGTTGCGGGACACGGTAACAGTCACTGCGCCCGAGTGGCCGCCGAACGACACGCTGCCGTGGTACCTGCCGATCCCGTTGTGTCCGTCAGGGAGCACCGTGAACTCAGCAGGGACGGCCACGCCGCCGATGGAGACGGAGACCTCGGCAGCCGAGGCAAGAATGGCGCTGAAGAAGATCTTGTCCTGCACGACCTCAGCCGGGGGGAATTCGATCTGCAGCTGGGAGGCTGTGTTGCCACTGGTGCCGCCGCTGTTGCAAGCCGTGGCCGGCTGGGTGCGATACCAGGCGACGAGGGCTTCCGCCTCGATGGTGGTCGTGTTCTTCACGTACATGTCGATGACAAAAGGGAGCAGGAGGCGCCATCCGTCGTGCGGCATGCCCGAGACGTAGTCCAGCGGGGCCCTGCCCACGTCCATAGCACCGAGAGCGTTGGAGCGGACGGGCCCAATGTAGTGGGACTCGCCATAGTCGTTCCACGAGATGATCTGCACCCACTCGGGCTGGAGATACAGGACCTGCAACCAGCGGTCGTTCCAGAGGTCGTCGCCGCGCCAGAGCCAGTTTTTGTCGTAGCCCGGGAGGTTGGTGTAGAACCACGGCGAGACGGGCATCATGTACGGCTTCCCGTCCAGGTAGAGCTGGTACGAGGCGTCCACGAAGGTGTCCATGTCCTGGCTACCCCAGGGCCACGCCGCCCAGCTGAACAGGCCGTCAGCCACGCCGTTGGCCTGCTCCACGGCCGCCTTGGCTCCGAGCGAAGACCAGTCCGGGACGAAGAAACAGCCGGTGCGAGCCTTGATGTCGATCCAGTCAGTGGCGCTCCCTGGGCCTTCGAAAGTCGAGACGAACGGCTGGCCGTTGTGCAGGTAGTAGTTGCTGTGGGCGGTGTACTTGTTCAGGATCTGCAGCACCGACTCCTTCGGCCACGCGCCGTTGCCGGCATAATCGAGTGAGAAAAAGAGCTTGAAGCCACGATCGGCGGCGGCCTCAAAGGCCAGATCGTAGTGGGGCTCGTCGCCCTGATTGTAGGCCGTGTTGAGGGCGAATGCGTCAATGTGCGCAGCTTGGGCCTGGATCATGTCCATCTTCCAATCTTCCAAGGTGTAGTTTGCCGTGTTGGACACCTGCTCGACACCACAGTCACATGTTAGCTACGACAGTCGGCCAGCCATCGAATCTCTCAACTTGCCATGAAGTGGGCAAACACGGCTTTTGCCTGAGCGTGACAGGCACCTAGCAGCAGCGCTGCCAGGGCCTGGAAAAGCATCATATACAGCATCTCCAGCACCCGAGGCCGATGCACCCTCGGCTGGTCTTGGACAAGGAGGAACCGTGATGGTGGCAGGATGGCCTCAACTCGTGGCAAAGGACGGATGCCAGATAAGTACCAGACTGCTGCGGGCCTCTCCGCGTGCTTGCGAAGGGTTGGGTAGACAGTGGAACGAGCGAGGCCCCTACACTTCCAAACTTGGACAAGACGCCGGCGAAGAGCTTGATACCAACCTGGCACGGCCGACTGTCGGAGTCCTCTGAAGCAGAAGAAATCATGTTGGCCACTCAAAATGGCACATGCGGGATGGACGGGAACTCTCTCCGGCCGCAACGTTGCGGCGCTTAACGTTTGTTTGCCATTTCTTCCTTCTTCCGGACCTCCGCGGATCACAGAGGCGGGCCTTTGGAGCGAGCACTATTGGCAACCCGCATGAACCAGATGGGTCGGGTTTGAATCCACGAGAGAAAGTGGAGTCGACAATGAGGGAGAAATACCGTTCAATCTCAGAGCTGGACGAGCCAATCGGCTCACCCACCTTGCCCGTTACTTTTCGCTCAAAAACTAAGCTTTGCAGCGGCCCACAAGATCCACAAGACATTCCGACCAACCTCCGGCGCAACCCTTGATATCAAGTGGCACGGCTTTCTCCCCCCTTTCCGATCTCCGAGTGGAACGTGGAGTCATGGACCATGCAAAATGTGACTCTGAGTCCCTCCAGCCGGGACCCTTGGTCCCGAAGGACTGGTCAAGACCGAGTGTGGTCACTGTGGTGTTGCCGAGCTCGGTGAGGTTGACCCCGGCAGCTTCTCGCCCCTTCAGGTCTGCTCCATCCATCCTGCCTCCCTCCCATCCCATGATCAAAAGGAGGCCTAGACTACACGAGCGGCTCTGTTGTTCAGCTCTTCGACAGCAATACTAACCTTGGGCGCAATGGCAGGCTTGTGCCTCACCCTTCTCTTCCTCCCCTCCCTGCTCGGCATCCTCTGCGGCGTGAGCTCGGCTCCTGCTGCACAGCCAGACCTCTGGTTCCATGCCGGTGACGGCCACGGGGACATTCATTTGCACAGCACAACCGCCCGCTTGAATGCCACGTCCCTGATCGGCAGATCTGGCTCTCTGAGTAAACGAGAGGTCTTCAATCAATGCTCCAATGGGTTCGCTCCTTTGCTGGGGTCGTCTCTGCAGGATGCCCATGACATTGTAAGACAAGACGCCAGTCAACTCAAGCCACCCCTTGAACCCCCGTCAGGTTAACACTCGGTCCAGCTGTCTAACATGGTTGCCCACTTGGAGCTCGCCGTCGGCCTCTTCGATGCAGCTGGGGAGTTTCTCCCCGACAAAGGTGCCGTTGCGAAGCGGACCTTTGACGAGAACAATGCTATGATGTCGTACTACGCGTTCATTGCGAGACCCTGGTTCGGAGTCGCCGACTCCCGTAACAGGGCGGGCTATAAGAAAATGGTCGGGACATTGGGTAAGTCTTGAATTCATTGCCAATGAGGCAGCAGGAGCCTTGGGCAATATCGCAACCGCTTGCATTGCGCTAACTCGGATGACGATGATGAGATCTTGCCCGGGCTATAAAGGAGCAGCTCCGAAATTACCTGGAAGGGATACGCGTCCCCTGGACGACTAATGGCATCCCTTATGTCTCCATTTACTGCAACGACCTAGAGACCTTCTCACCTACCAACCAGGAGGGCTACACTTACACCGAAGACACTGGGAACCCGAATCGTAAGTCTGCACTGTTCCTCCCACAGAAGAGTCCTTTCCTCCCTGACCAAACCCCCACCATGCTCGCAGCTGAGATCAGGCCGGACAAGCCTAAGCGTTACTGGGTGTCGGCTTCTCAAGAGTCCATCGGGCGAGACAACGTTTGGTACGGGGTGCCGGGCCTGTGCAACCACGCTGACGTGAAGTCGGGCTTCACGAACCCGGCCATCCCGGTTTTCCCTACAGGTGTCAGAGGGATCACCTTCCCTTCCCGAGATGGCCTGGCCGAGGAGAAGATACTGTTTTGCCCGACTTGGCAGCCCTCTTGGACGGCCTTCGATAACGCCCGGACCAATGACGGCCTCCATTACCGCGCTATGCACGTTCCGATCGGTGGGACGCCGACTGAGCGGCAGCGGGAGCTCGCCAGAGACCTGGCGTCGAACGGGGGGAGGAACGTGATGTGGTTCAAGAACTTCTTCGTCAAGACCTTGATCCATGAGAGCACCCACGCAACTGCCTTCACCACGACGAGATCGACTAAACTCGGTATGTCGGGCTCTATGATATCGCCTCTCTCAACCCCCCAAAATGACATTTATCCTGCTGCTAACAGAAATATCGGTAGTCGACGTCTACTGTACTGATGACAAAGGAAAACGGACAGGAACACCCTCTGGGGACATGCGGTGTCAAATTGATATAGCCAAAGGAGTGAATGGGAAGGATCCCCTGGGTAACGCCCAGGGACACCTGGATGCAGAGTGCTTTGCTACCTACGCCATCGGTATGTTAACATACCCTACCCCCCCTTGCCCCTTTCCTCAGCCCCTCTTATCCTCATCGAGCAACAACCCTCTCAAACAATTCGCCTGATACTAACCTCACCACGATCTAGCTACATACATCAACAACGTCCTCTGGTTCAAGAACTATCGCGCCCAGGATAGGGGATAGGGAGGCTTACTTACAGTGGTCTATGATTTGGATAATCCGACCGAACAATAGACCTCAGCGGATTCATTGCATGAGTTGGGGTAACTTGAGTAGTATTAGGGAGTAGATTTCACTCAACTAGAACATCAGAACCCAGCATGCTGCGGCGCCATCAGACTAGGACTGAGCAAGTGACAGTTACCCCCTCTTTGCCACATAGGAATAAGACAAAGATCACACCCAGACACTGAACACTATTGTCCATGAGAATCGTCAAGATCATCAAAGGAAGTCTCCAACCAAGGCCCCCCCGCACCGTCATCGAACTCCAGCGGCTCCAACTCGGGCTCTGGCGTGCCCTCTCCGCTCCTCATTGTCGGCCCGCTCACCTCCCAACTCGCCCACCCAAGATCCACCCCGGCAAGCTCGAACGCCTGCTCAACCTCATACACCCTTCCCCCCACTATCGTCACGTCACACCGGACCATCCTCAGCCGCGTGAACCCTCTCCCCGTCCCCACCGTCCTAGCTAGGCCCACCAGCGCCCTCGCCATCCGGTCCTTGACGCCCTCGCGCACCGACGCGGCCAGACACAGCGATTCGATGTTGGGCGGTAGCAGGCGCGTTAGGAGGGCGGAATCTTCATTGTCATTGTCTTCATCCGCAACGGTACTTGAGGAAGCTTGCCGCGGGGTGTTGCAGACGGCAGCGGCGTTGAGGAAGAGGTGTTTCAGCGCGGGGAAGGGGGAGAGGGAGGTTTTGGTCGAGGAGAGGCATTCGATGCTGAACCAGCCGATGTCCGACTCCGGGGAGAGGTAGGCTTCGCCGCGGTTGCGGAGGTCGAGGTGCAGGGAGGTAAGGGTCGGGGCGTGCGGGAGGAGGAGCTGGATGGCGGTGGTGGGTTGGAAGTGGTCGTCGCCGCTGTCTGGGGAAGGGGAAGGGGGTTGGAGGTTAGTTACGATCGGTCAGACGGCAAGTTGAGGAGGAGTGCCAGAGTGGGACAGGATGGCTCACGAGTATCGACGGACTGCCAGAAGTAGGGCAGGGGTGCTCTGGCGTCGTAGAAAAAGGAATTGAGTCCCGGGGTCCTGCATGAACGCAGCGCCGCAGCCAAATCCTCGTCACCAAACCTGCTGTCGCTGAGTCGCAGCGTTTGCAAGCCGTGCATATTCGATGAGCCGACCCTCCTACACCCGTGAAGGTTCAGCGTCGATAGGCGCCCATTGCCGGCCTCTACCGCATCCGGAACCCCGTTGGCGCAGTCTTCCAAGCTAAATAGCCAGGAGCCTTCGTTGCGGTGGCAAACGTCGAGCATCTCCAGTTTCGAAAGCACTAAGCCAGAGGAACCTGGTGGGCTACGTAGCGCCGCAAATGCTGCGGCGGGGACGCCCCCCCAGTCTGCTACTTGGAGGCTTAACCGCTCGAGATTTGGCACTAGCGCCAGGAGCGCGCCGGCAAGCTTCCAGCCAGCGAGACTCGCCCTTTTGCGGTGATCGATTCGTTTTAGGAACTCGTCAAAAGGGTCAAGGTATTCGGAGAGCCGCACGATGCCTCCCGGGGCAGCAGCAGGGTGTATAACTTCCTCCAGCACAGCTTGAGCCTCTTCCTCGGGAACGGCCCGGAGCAGGTATGGGTGTATGAAGATGCGCTTCACCAGCGCGGCCAGGTCCGGGCGGGCGGCCATGGTACGCAGCAAGGAGGCCAGTCTGCCGGTCCATGAAAAGTGCCTAGATTGCCATGCGTCGCCGTAGCCGGGGATGAACTCATGATGAAGAATGGGCTGGGCGACGAGGGTCAGGCGCCGTGATACCAGGCACATGGAGTGAAGCGTTTGTCGGCAGTCGCGTGAGTACCATGATGGTTGGTCTGGCTGCTGCTCATGCGCAGTGCTTCGCAAATAACCCTCGGGTGAGTCGTAGTCGTGTTGCTTGCTGCAGTGCAGGCAGAAGTGGCTGAGGATGAGCGAGAGCGTCTCGGTCGGCAGGGTGCTGAGGTTGGGCGCCATGGCTGGGGGAGGACGAAAGAGCTTGGCGTTGGGTCCATGAACCGTTGAAGTTGAAGTTGAAGTGAGCACAGCGGAGCTTCTAATTAGCGACTGAACTGGATTTTGTCTTGGCGTGACTCCCAACACCTACCCACCCTCCGCATGTGCCCTGTGCCTAGCCCCATCACACGGCGGGAGAACCAACATGAAAACCCATCCACGCTGGTCGAGACCTCGTTTTTAAATTCTCTTTCCAATACCCTAGATCCGGGCCTTTGTTAGTGTCTCGAGAGCCAATTCTAGCCTTATAGTCGGCTAGTCAACATGAAACATCAGCTCGCAACCCTCGCACCAGAAAACGATAGTAGTGATCATTTTCAACATCCTCTCTGCATTCTATGGTATGGTATGTATGGGTATCTATCGTTCCAACCTCATCATCTATCCCAGACTTTAAACTCAGAGGGACCAACCCTCACCACACGTAACAACACCACATCCGCATCATTGTCACCTCCGGCTCCAGACCAGCGGCACCCGCTCCGGATGCATCAGCTGCAGCAGCAGCCCCCATAGCCCGAGTCGGCCTCGACAAAGTCCAGCACCCGCGTCCGCGCGTCGGCAAACGTCTCGCCCGCCCGCCGCTGCGGCTCAACCTTCCAGTCGCGGAACATGGCCGCCAGGAACGCCGCCCACTCGACCTGCGAGAAGCGCTTCCCGGGACAGCCGCGCGCCCCCTCGGACCAGCCGAGGTAGTTACCCCTAGACGGGGGCGAGAGCAGCACCTCCTCCTTCGGACTACTCCTCCACCCCGTAGCACTCCGATACGCATCATTATTCACCGCATGACACCCCTCCCCGACCTCCCCCCTGACCCCAATCCACCGTTCCGGCCGCCACTCCGCCGCATCGGGCCCCCAATACCGCGCATGCTTGTGCACGTACAAATAGCTCGGGATGATGAGCGTCCCGGGGGGCACGGTGACCTGCCGGCCGGCGACGTCGAATTGCTGTGCGCGGTCGGCCGTCCACTTGACCTCGCACACGGGCGTCTTGACACGCAGCGTCTCGTACAGCACGGCCAGGCAGCGCCGCAGCCGCGGGAAGTCGGCGTGGTAGTCCCATTACTCGCGGGGCCGGTCGCCGAGCACGTGGCGGATCTCGGTGGCGAGCCAGTCTTGTACGGAGGGGTTGGATGCGAGCAAAGTCAACCGACCGGCCAAAAATGAAGGCCCTGTGGCAAGTTAGCAAGTCAAAGGATGTAGTATCCTGGGCCAGGTGTGGACTCGGAGGCTGTGCAGTAAACATACTTGGAATCACCAGACAAGTCGGGACTGATGCCAATGCAGCAACTATCAGAGAGCCACGCAAGACTCTTCTCGCTGACGAGGTAGGGGTGGTATCTGTTATCCTCGTCGGCCGCCCACCACCGTTCCTGCAGATGCTCTGGTTCCCACGACGGCTGCTCGTCAACTTCATGCTCATAGTCGCCGTAGTGGGCTTCTTCGAGCGTCAACAAGCCCTCTTCTAGCGCACCCGGGTTGACGTAATATCGCCCCGCCCCCCCCCAGTTCGGCCACGATCCTTTGCCGCCGTCTGAGGGCGCTGGGCGTGGATGAGCCGATCGCGCCGCTGCCAAGGGTGCTGCCACAAATGGCACAGAACGACTCGTCCATAGTGATGCTGAGTGGTCGAGGCTAGACGTCCTAAAGCTTGATGGTCGGATGAGAAGAGGAGGATTCGGTCTCTCGAGGGGGTTTCCTGAGGGGTTCTCGCTTCTTAGCGGTCTCGGAGATTGAATGGTCACAGCCCCTGTCGTTCTTGGCATACGTCCGAAGACGATATCAGGGGCTGCCGGAAACCGCTCCTGAAGCCAGAAGAGAAGCAGATGCCACAAGACATTGTCTCCATACTGCGGTCTTTGGTTCACCTATCAAAATCGAAGAAAAGGGAAGTCCAGCCAGCCAAAGATCGGCGACAGGCTCCAGCTCGCCGAAGTTCAACAAGGTTACAAGGGGCATACTGTACCCGCCCGTTTCACTCAGAACTTTGGAACTTAGATGCTGTATTGAACGAGCTGTACAATCATAACTAAAAGATCATCTTTGAGGGACAAGAAAAACAAAGGGAAAAGGACACAGGACGCCAAAGGAGTGAAGTAAAGTAGAAAGACAACATGACCAAAGCACGCAAACACCCAACCATACTCCGCCAACTCCTGCAATCAAATCGCAAATACACCTGCACCACCTGCAGGCACCTCGCACCCCCCTAAGCAACAACCGCCACATCTCCGCCCTTCTTCTTGCTCGCAAACGTCCTCTTCACCAACCCATTAAACACCTTCGCCAACTTCAGCGACGAATCCACCCTCGCAATCTTCTGCACCACAATCGGGAAAGTAGCCGCTTTCTCCATCCCCATGGCAGGAGAAGGAGGCGCAGCAGCAGGGGGAATGCCCCTCGCGAGGAGAGCCATGTGCCCGCGGACGGTGGGGTTGTCGACCAGCTCCTCGAGGCGCGGCACTGACACGCCCTGTTTCTGCTGGCCTAGTAGCCAGGCGAGCTGGGCTAGGCCGATGATGTCGCCGCCGAGGGCGAAGAAGGAGGTGTCTGTGTCGATGACGGTTGCCTCCTCGGTTTCTGCGGCAGTTGTTGTTTGCTGCTCTGAGTTGAGCTCCAGAACCTGGCGCCAGGCTGTGGTGACCAGTGTAGTAAGGTTGGTCAGCTGAGCGTCGCTGAGGCGTTGCAGACGGGAAGTGGCTTCCAGTTCCTTGTCATTGTTGTCGTTTTCGGCGTCTGAGGATGGTGGGACCTCGTCGAATGGAACCTGCGTCGGCCTGCCGCAAAGATTATCCGCGGAGGGCAGCGCCAAGTCTGGGTCGGTAGCGAACAGTTGTGCGGTGCTGCAAAGCATGCCGAGCACACGCTCGGCAAAGTCGTGCGGGATGGCTCCGCCCTCGGCGAAGCTCAGAATGATTTCGTACTTGTCAGTGTCCGCAAGTGGCTGCGAGAGGACCGACAGGTCGGCAAAGTCTTCTTGCGCTGCCGACGCACATCCGACCTTGTAGTCGACGTCACCAAGACGCATTTGGCCGCCCTGGTCGACGTTCTGGTGTTGGACCGTCGAGGCAAAGTAGGTCCAGCGGGGCCACGAGGTGCAGTGACGGATGATCTCGCGGAAGCCCAGCACCTCGTGCGACATGTTGGCAACTTGCTGGTCTTGGACCTGGCGGAGGAGGTCTCGGGCTGTCCAGTCCGGCACGCTGCCGAACTGCACGCGTACCGGCACCAGGTTGAGGCAGGGGCCAACCATGTTGCCCACGCCCTCAACGGCGGCGTTGCGCCCGCTGATCGTGTGCCCGAAGACGACGTCGGAGCTGGCAGAGACCTGCGCGAGCACGTATGCCCACGCAGCCTTGACCACGGTGGCGGTGGTGATGTGGCCGGACTCCACTGGTGGCAGGTGGACCGTCCTCTTGAGACAAGTTGTGGTCGAGCCAGCGGTGTTTCTCTGGTAGTTTGGCCCGCTGCGGCGAACGATCTCTGTCATGGAAGATCCTGCGAGAAGCTGCTTCCAGTGCTGGTAATGTTCTGATGTCAGGGCCCCGGCCGAAGCGCGCAGGTAGTTGGCGAATGTGGGTGGACGAGGGACCGTTTCTCCCTTATATGCGGCTTGGAGGGCGGCCAGAATCTTGGGGAAGCATACGCCGTCGTACTGGGCGTGCGAGATGCGCAGGAAAAGCCTGTGCCGGCTGCTGGAGAGGTGCTTGACCACGGTAAACTCGACAAACGGCTCGCCGAGTCTGGGCTCGCCCCCTTCTGGTCCAACCTTGAAGTTATCCAGCGGCTCGTCAGTCTCGACGACATGGAATGCGGGTCGGAGAGTGCGCAAAACGACCTGAAGGAAGCGGCCCCCGGAAGGCACGAAGACGGTACGTAGAATGTCCAGCGCCTGCACCAGTTGGAAGCAAGCGCGTTTGAGCCGCACGAGGTTCAGGGGGCCGTCGCCGTCCAGATAGAAGTAGTTCAGCATCCAGCGGGACTCAAGGAGCGCGCCGGCCACGGCGAGGGACTGGAAGTCCGTTGCGGGGAGGACGTCAGAGATCCCGCCCCTGAAGACGCAGACTTGGGGGACGATGCTGGTTTGGAGGAAGGCCTCGACATTGGATGCCGCAAGAAGTGAGAACCGCTTGTAGAGGTCGCTCTTGCTAGACTGGGGCGTCATCGCTCCGGTCATGCCCTTGACAAGTTGGCTGCTCACGGCATGCATATCCGTCGCGGAGCGAACCCTCGCGGCCATGCCGTCGAAGCACGGGTTTCGGAACACATCGGCGACAGTGAGTGAGAGGCCGTGGTCTCTGGCCTCACCAGCGAGTTTCATGGCCGTTATGCTGTCCCCTCCAAGGTCAAAAAAGCTGTCGTGACCAGCGATGGAATCCTCGGGGAGATTGAGTAGAGCGCTCCACAAGGTGAGGAGTGTCTTTTCGTCGGCACCCTGGTCAGCTGGCTCGTTGACGGGCGTTTCGGCGGAATTGTCTGAAGATGCTCTTGTTGACGAATCCATGCTCCTCGGTGTCATCACACCCGAGCCCTGCATATTCTCGACCACCAGGTCCTCGGTCGACCCGGTGGCAGTCGTCGTCCTGTCGTTGAGTTCCGCGTCGAAGTCCTTAATGGACTGTAGGGGTCTGCTGATGAAGGCATCCAGGACCCGGGTCATGGAGCGGGCGACCTCCTGGGCCTGGTCATCGCTGACATGGTCGGACCAGTATCGGAAAACAACGCCCTCGCTGTTCTTTGAAGTCTCAATGTTGACCGTGATGGCGTACTAGCACGAACCTCGTCAGCAAATCCCTTGTTATTAGAACGGAACCGCACGTACCTCGCTAGGGTCATGGCCCTTCTCCATGTCAAACGAAATGGTTTCCCCCACCTCTCTCTCTCCGCTCTCGGAATGGTTCTGGATCGAAATTGAAGTGTTGTACAGTGGCTTCCCGGCCATGCCAAGCTCGTGCTGCACACGTGCCAGGGAGCAATGCTGGTACTGGAAGCTCTGGAGGTGTTCCTCCTGAGCTGTGCGGAAGACATCCTCGAGTGTTTGTGACTTGGACACCTGGACGCGGCAGCAGAGCATGTTGATGAGCGTCCCGACGGTGCGGTCGATGTTCTCGACTGGGGCGTCGCGGCCTGCTGTTAGATAGCCGAAACACACATCATCACACCCTGTGTACTTGCGCAGGACCATGGCCCATGCCGCGTGCATGACGTTGGCGAGGGTGACGTGCGTCCGCTCGGAGAGGCGCCGGAGCTCGTCGTAGCGGTTGAACTGGAGGGCTGTGGAGTGCAGGCTCCTCGTGTCTGAGACGAGCGTGGTCGTGGTGCTGTTGAGGTTCGGGAAGTAGCACGGTTGCAGACCCTTGAGATAACGCATCCAGTAGTTGCTGTCCTCTCCAGCAGGCATGTTGCGGATGTACTGGACGTAATCGCTGAACAGAGGAGCAGGAGAAGCTGCCAGGGTGCCCATGTATCCGGAAGCCAGTTCTCCGAGGATGATTGCGAGCGAGCCACCATCCATGGCGGCGTGGTTGACCTCGAGTTTGAGGAGGACCTTTCCACTGTGCGTCGTGCACACGACGAGTCGATGGGGGAGTTGTGGCTTTTTGGCTGTCCGGATGGTGACGTGACTGAGCTTATCCATCGCTTCGTTCTCGCTGCTCTCAAGCAAAACAGCTCCGCAGTCCACCTTCTTCAAGACAGCTTGGTCATAGACGCCGCCGCGGCGGACACTCTCGATGAAGACCGTCCTGAGGGCTGCATGGCGATCCACCACCTTTTGCCATGACCGTGCAATTCTCGTGGCGTCCAGACGGTGGCCGGGGTTTGTGTGCGTGAGGTTGTAGACAGCGTGGAAGATGTAGGCATCAGGGTTGCGCAGTTGGCTGATCAGCATGCCCTCTTGGACCGGCGTGCACGGGTAAATGTCCTCGATTTGGGAAAAGGAGGCGCGGTCGATGCCGGCACGTGGGAGAGCAACCTCCGTCAGGGTGCTGAGACCGTCGTATGTCATTGGAAGCAGTGGATAGTCGCTTAGTGTTGGCTCGGTAGGGTGCTGCGTGAGACTCGTAGCCATCTCTTCGAGGGTGTTCTTGCAGGCGCCGATCCACATGCGGACATCGCTTGCTCGGCCGAGGCTACTGTCGTACACGAAACTGAACTGCAGCCTGTTGTTGACGACGATGGCAGAGATCTCAAAGAGAGCGAGTCTCCTTGTCTCAGGTCCAACATCTGCAGTGCTGGAAGAATCGAGGTCCTCGAGATCGACCTGGTGGACGAGGGAGTCGTCTTGCTCGTTCTGCTGCACGCCTACACCCCCTCCCAAGTAGTTGAACAGGACTTCCATCGGGGACCATGTTGGGTCGGCGGCCGCTCCGAGATACTTGTGGGCGAAATAAGGCCTGCCGTGTTGTGGGATGCTGCGCCTGATGTCCTTGGTCCGCCGCAGGGTGTCAAGGACATCGTTGTCGACGGCACGGACAGGGACAACCAGCGGGCAGACTGTGGTGAACCAACCTACTGTTCGAGACAAGTCAAGGTTGGAGCCCTCGGGGGCCTCACGGCCGTGGTTCTCAATGTGCAGTGTCGGCACACTCCTGTCGCGGAAGGTCTTTGCGAAGGCGTGGGCAATGGCGGCGAGGAAAAGCTCGACTGGCTCGGACCTGAAAGCCTTGTGGGAGTCTCCCAGAGCGAGCTTTGTCGTATCCTCGTCGACGCTGAAAGTCTCGGTCCCGGTCCTGCCGTATGTGAGTGACCCTTGGGTGCCCCAGTACCCCAGGTCAGACGAGATTTCCTTGAACGGGAGGAGAGTCTCGGAATTGACTGTCTTGTTGTGCGCGGACTGCTGAGAACACCAGGACCGGAAGGACAGGGGCATGTCGGCCGGAAGGGAGCCGGTCTCCAGAAGCTGACTGAGGTCCTGGACGATGATGCGCCAGGAAACCATGTCGATGCAGAGGTGGTGAGCAACCATGGAGATGATGGTTTGGTCCTGACCAGTCACGTCAAACAGGTCAGCTCTGAAGACAGGCCCGTGTTCAACGGAGAGGCCGGTTTGTGCTGATGCAATGACGGGTGCCATCTCGCCACGAGTGTTTAGACGGTGTTCAAGGCAGTGGTAGGTTGAAGAACCCATCTATCGAGACATTAGTATCCATGTTGCCCGAACGGATCAGGGGGAAGGAGGCCTACCTTTGCATATCGCTGCTCCCAGCTGCCCTCCGGCGTCCTCTTGAAGCGCGCACGAAGCATGGCGTGACGCTGGACGATCGAATCGAGAGCCTTTTTGACCGTGTCGATAGTGATGCGGCGGGAAACTCCGAGGGTGAAGCTTTG
Source organism: Parachaetomium inaequale (assembly GCA_033296685.1). Classification (NCBI taxonomy): domain Eukaryota; kingdom Fungi; phylum Ascomycota; class Sordariomycetes; order Sordariales; family Chaetomiaceae; genus Parachaetomium; species Parachaetomium inaequale. Next base: position 75,191 of record MU854452.1, on the reverse strand, counting down.
ATTGAACCGAGCGTCACCGTCATGCTTGACGGCGGACTTCAGATACATGTTCTGAATCGGAGACAGTGCAAATGATTGTTCGGTTTCCTCTTCCTTCCGTTCGGGGCCTGTCGATGACGGAAGCCCTTTGGCGAGCTGGGTGAGATGGATGATGGACTTGGACCGGAGCACGTCCTGGATGGACAGCTTGATCTGGGCATTCCGAGCCCGCGAGACAACGCCCATCGCCCTGATGCTGTCTCCGCCTGTGTCCAGGTTAGTCAATTACTAGGTTCGACCTGAAACCCCTTGGAGATGAACTTACCGAGACCAAGGAACGGCTGGTTGAGCTTGATGCGCTCCACGGGCAGGTTGAGTTCCCTCGCCCAAATCTCCCTCAACGTCTTGACAGGCCCAGTGACCTCAACCTCATCTTCATCGCCATATTCTCCTGCGTTGACACCGAGACTGCATGCAATGCGCTCGTACTCCGCGTCGCCGAGCCCCTCGATCCAACTCGCCACGCTCTTGCGATCCAGTTTGCCAGACACAGCAACTGGCATGGTCTCAAGAACGACCCACGCCGCTGGAACCATGTAGTGCGGAAGCACGTCAGCTAGGCGAGACCGAATCTCGGCGATATCGGCGCGGGCTTGGGCCATGTGCTCTCGCGGGCCATCCAGCGGCTGGCAGTCGCCGGGAGTGATGGCTACCGCAGTGGAGTTGTCATCGGAAGCGACGGGGCGATGGGCGCTGCTGGCCAACGTGACGATGCCAACCAGCTGTTTCTTGCAAGGCCCCTTCTTAGGCTGCACCACGGCGGCGAGTCGCACATGACGGTCGGCTGACAGGTGGCTTTCGATGTCGCCCAGCTCGATCCGCTGGCCGTTGACCTTGACTTGGCCGTCCTTGCGGCCGAAGAACTCGATCGCCCCATCAAACCGGTACCGCACGAGATCCCCAGTGCGGTAGATACGTGTGGGAGGGGCGGCACCTGCAAGAAGCTCTTTCCTTGCCCAGCCGGGGTTTTCAATGAATACCCGTGCTGTCTTCTCGGGGTCGCTGAGGTAGCCGCGAGACAGGAGGGGCCCGCTGATGGCCAGCTCTCCTACAGCGCCGACGGGCATGAGCCGGTCATTGCAGCCCTCACTAGGGTCTACAATCCACAAGCGTGCTGCAGAAGTTGCGCGGCCAATGGTGGTGTGGTCCTTATCTGTTGACACATGCGGGTTGATAATGGCGAAGACACAAGTTTCGGTAGGCCCGTAGCCGTTCATGAGCTCGACGCGGTCCGCCCAACGGGAAATCGTTTCGGCGGTCATGGCCTCGCCGCCGCACACCAGGGTCTTGAATGTCGAGGAGATGAGATCCGGGTCGAGCAGGTTGGCGACGGACGGCGTGAGGAACGCCCAGGTCACACGTAGCCTGGCAATGGCTGCTTCTAAGTCGTGGAGGCGGTCGTGTGCTGTGGGGATACACACACATGCGCCGAGCGTGAGGGGTGTCATGACCTCGAGGAGAGCGGCATCGAAGGTTAGCGAGGCGAAGTGGAGGACACGCGAAGACGAGGCCATGTTGACCACGCGAGAAAATGCAAGCGAGCTGCTGCAGAAATCGCGGTGGGCCACCACGACTCCCTTGGGGCGGCCTGTGCTGCCGGAGGTGAAGAGCACGTAGGCTGTGTTGTTGGGGGTGGTAGTAGAAAGGTCTTGACCATGAGATGGAGGAAGGCCCCGGAGCATGGTGCCGTCTACCGAGAGGCGTGTGTCGACAATTCCGGAGAAGCGGGAGGTGTGTTCGGGGCTGCAGACAATGAGCGCAGGCTCGATGGTTTCCAAGACCTCCTTTTGCCGGCTCAAGGGGTGAGCTGGATCTAGCGGGATGAATGCTCCGCCAGCCATGAAGATGCCCATCAAGATGACTGTCGTCCAGGCTGAGCGCTCCAGGCAGACGGGAACCAGAGTTTCCTGTCCAACGCCATGCTGTTGGAGAAGGAGCGCTAGACGAGAGGCATATTCACGGATCTCGCCGTACGTCAGCTCGGCGTCCCAGGCGCTGACGCCGACTCGTTCCTGCTGCAGAGATGCCTGCTGAAGGAAGAGATGGTGAATGCACGAGTCGACCACTTCAAGCGTGCTGGTGCGATTCCACCTTGCGATGAGGGACTGGTCTTCAGGGCTGATGGCGTGGATGTCGGCCAGCGTGGCGTCCTTGCCTGAGGACTTCTCAACTAGGCGCTTCAGTACGGCCTCAAACTGGTGGACAAGGCGCTTTGCGTGCCACGGCGAGAGCACATTTTCGTCGTAGTGGACGGTGACCTCAACAGCGGTGTCTGCGGCGGTGCATTCCACGACAAGCGGATGAGTGAAGAAGCTGTCCGTCGAGGAACCGCCTTGGAAATCCCAGTCGGGCTCCTGGCTTTGGTGCCGCGATTTCTCTTGCTGAGGGGAAGTGGGTGAAGAAGTCTGGATGACGAGGAGATTCTGGAAGTCGCAAGCCCTTGAACAGTCCGAGCCCAGTCTCTTCATGTGCTGAAGTCCCAGGTGCTGGTGGGGAACCACTTGGCTGGCCATGCTGTGCAAGTTCTGCAGAAACTCGACGAGACGCATGCCGCGGTCCAGTCGCACGCGAGTTGGAACGGTGGTAAAGGTCGGTCCGGCCATGTCCGTCACGCCAGGGACGTCGATGTTGCGGCCGGCCAGGGTCTCTCCAAACACCACATCATCCATCCCCGTGTATGCTGCCTGGAGGATGGCCCATGCCGCTCGGATCAGGGTCGGGGCAGTGATGTCGATGAGAATGCCGCTACGCTGGACATTGACTCTGCGAGTCTCAGCTCGGAAGGTTGGAATCTCGGTCGGGTTGGTAGGGAGTTGCGGGAAATGTGTGATGGAAGACGCGCCCTCCAGAGAATCCTTCCAGAACTTTTCCGAGGTGGCGATATCTGTTCCTGCCAAATACTGGATGAAGTTGGCGTATGAGGCACGCCTCGTCGTGAGTGTCTTCCGTGTCCCGGAGACGGAGTTGTTGTACACGTCCTGGATTCGTCTCGCAAGCAGCCGCAGACTCCATCCATCGTAAAGAGCGTGGTGGATGCCCCAGACAAAGATCCGGCCTCCAGGTCCGTCGACAATGGCGTACCTGGCCAGTGCACCTCCGTTCTGCGATCCCAGTGCCTGTCCCTTGGAGACTGCCTCCTCCAGGTCCAGGGATGGCTCCTCATGCCATTCGATCGGCTCAGGCGCCACCACGACCTGAAGGAAGCCGGACCTGGCAGTGTGCACAATCCGAGTGCGCAGCACATCAGTTTCGTCGACAACTTCCTGCCAAGCTGACTTGAAAAGGTCCAGGTCGACATGGGCGGGAAGGTTCAAAGTGTTCACCGCCACATATGCGCCCGCCTGCTTGTTGGCGAGAGTGACAAGGCCCTCCTGGAGCGGGCTGCAGGGATACATGTCTTGGACCTGGCCGCGAGAAAGCTTGCACTGAGAGGAGACCTCTTCCATGAGGGCGTCGAGCTCCGATCGGGGGCGCGGCACCAAATCGAAAGGCTTCAGTTCTGGGGCAGGGGCCACTGCCACCTCCACGCCTCCACACGCGCGCGCCATGTCCGCCAAGATCGGTTTCTCAAAAACATCCAGCACAGTCAGCACCATCTTGTGGGCACGCGCAGCTCCAACAAGCCGCATGGCGGTGAGGGAGTCACCACCAAGCCGGAAGAAGCTGTCTCCAGCACCGACCGAGCCGGCGGGGAGTCCAAGGACCGACTCCCACAGACCCTGGAGCTTCTTCTCCGTTTCGCTGGCTGGGCCTCGGCGTCTGGCAGCGGCAGCAGCAGCGGAAAGTCTGTACCCCGCCACGGCGTCCCGGCTCGCCTCCTCGAGTGCTTGGCGGAGCTGTCTCCGGTCGAGCTTGCCCGCGCTCGTCCAGGGCATTACCGAGACCGGGACGAAGAGTTGCGGGACCATGTAAGACGGCAGGTGCGCAGAGAGGTGCGTTTCCATGGCGAAGGCGAGTCTGCGAAGCGGCTCGCTCATGGGTAGAAGAGAGAAGCTTGGTGTGGTGGACTCGTTGCTCGGTGGGCTGAAGAAGACGGCAAGGGCCTTGGTTGCGGCGCGGCCGGTGGCCGGCAACACCACCTCCACGGCGGATTGTGCGTCGTCTGGCAGGCCGCTGCGGCAGTGGAACTCGATCTCGCCCAGCTCGATGCGTCTGCCGTTCAACTTGATCTGGGTATCCTTGCGCGAGATGTACGCGATGGATCCCTCTGAGTTGTAGCGCACGAGATCACCCGTTCGGTACATGCGGTCCCGATGAAGCCACATGGACTCGGGGAAGCCGGGATGTTGTGTCCACTCTGGCGACTGGATGAAGGCTTTATCGGTCTGTTCCTTGTTGTTGAGATATCCACGGGCTACCAGGCGGCCTTCAACCACCAGCTCGCCAACCGCTCCCACTGGGACCAGGCGATCAGGGCTCTGCGGATCGACAACCCAGACACGGCCGCCAACAGCAGCGCCAATGTTAGCGCGGTCGGTGTTGCACACTTTGTGAGACTCGTCGACCTTGGTGCTTGTAGTGGCCACGACTGAGCACTCGGTTGGTCCGTAGGCGTTGACGAGTGCGCACTGAGTGCCCCATCGGGCGATGTGGCCAGCGGCCATGGCCTCTCCGCCAGTCACGAGGGTCTTGAGGCAGGGGACACTCTCGGGCTTGACGGTGCTCGCCACGGAGGGCGTGAGAAGCGTCCAGGTGACGCCCATGTCGCGGATCACGGCAGCAACGTCATTCATCCTGTCCTCGTCTGAAGGCACGCACACGCATCCGCCCACGAGGAGACAGGAGAGCGTCTCCATGATGCTGGCGTCGAAGGTGTACGAGGCGAACTGCAGGACGCGCGAGTCGTGATGCATAAACATGGCCTTGGCGTGGGCAATAGCTCCAGTGCAGAAGGCGGCGTGCTCGATGACAGTGCCCTTGGGCTTGCCTGTCGTCCCGGATGTGAAGATGACGTAGGCCGGGTTGGACGGTTTGGCCGTGGAGGTGAATGGGCTCGCATCCGAGGTTGCGGTTCTGTCGAGGGCCAGGATGGAGTCGGCATCAACCACAAAAGCTCTGCTTGAGATCTTGTCCATCTTGGCTTTGTGCTTCGGCGAGCAGAGCACGATCTTGGCGTTGACGTCTTGGATGAGCTGCTCGAGGCGACTGTCGGGATGGCTGGGGTCGAGGTTGACAAAGGCGCCGCCAGCCTTCAAGACCGCAAGTTGTGCAACGATAGTCCAGGCCGATTTCCCGAAGCAAAGCGGAACAAACACCTCCGGCCCAACACCACCATGGGTCACCAGTTGGCGCGCCAGAGCGGTAGCCGCCTTGTCCAGTTCGCGGTAGGTAAACGACGCGTCCCACCCGCACACTGCAGGGGTTGAGGTCGGCCGGTGAAGAACATGCTGCTCAATGACATCGTGCACGCACTGCTCGACGCGGGGCAGCTTGTAGTCGTTCCAGGACCGGATCTGGTCGACCCCTGCGCTGCCGACAAGGTCCACCTCTCCCACGGTGCGGTCATCCGCGCCGTCAGCGATGAGATCACTCAGCACCTGCTCAAAGGTGGCCGCGACATTTTTCATTTGGGCATCCGAGACGATGTTTCTCCAGTAGCTGAAGTGTACTTCAACCACCTTGTCTGTGGCCTCGACGTTGACTGCGACAGCGTACTCGCTCGGGTCCTCAGCGTCCAGGACGCGGTACCGGAGGGTGGACTGCGGGGAGTGCTGCGCCTGACTCTGGCCGGCTTCGGTGCGCTTTTGGTAAGTGAAGCCGGTGTTGAACAGCGTCGCGCCCGGGAGATTCAGCTCATGCTGCATCTCGGCGAGTGAGCAGCTTTGGTGGGCCATGGCATCGGCGAGGTTTGTCCGCATAGTGTCCAAGGCCTCGCCAATCTCGGTGTCGGCTGGAATCTGAAGGCGGCAGACCAGCATGTTTATGAAAGCGCCCACGGCGTGCTCAATGTTCGCAACGGGGATATCACGGCCTGAGGCTAAGTAGCCGAAAAGGACCTCGTCGGAGCCCGTGTACGACCGGACGACCAGAGCCCAAACGAACTGCAGCAGTGTGGACATGGTGATGCCCGAATCGACACAGTAGTCGTTGATCTTGGCCAAGCCGCCGAGGGTGATGGCGTGCGCACCAAGCGATGGCTCCTCGTTTGACTGCCCGTCAGTGAGCGCCGGAAAGAGACAAGGCTCTGCACCGCCCAGATAATCCTTCCAGTAGCGGATGCTCTCGCTGCGGGGCTGCGACTGGATGTAGGCGATGTAGTCACGGTATGACGGCACAGGCTTCACCATCCCGTTGCCATAAGCGTTGATCAGGTCGTCAAGGATGATTGGCATCGAGGATCCATCGGAAATGGCGTGGCTAATCTCCAGCCGGCAGAAGACATGCCCCGTCTTAGCTTCGCAGATTGAGAGGCGGTGAGGCGGCTTCTTTTCGTTGTAATCGATGCAGCCCAGGGCTTGTAGCGTCTGCAGTGCGTCAACGTCCGAGTCACAGCTCAGGATCTGGATCCGCCCTGGCGCGTTGCGGAGGACGACCTGGTCCATCAGACCTTCGTCCCCGACGGTGTCGACGAAGATGGTCCTCAAGGTCGAGTGGCGGCGGACAACAGCCTGCCATGCGTCGCACAGCTGCTCCAGGTTGATGTTCTCTCCACGCGAAGACTCGACTTGGAAAACGGCCTTGTATCCGTACTTTTCGGGGTCTCGAATTTGGCTGAGGAGCAGGCCACGCTGCATTGGAGAGCAAGGATAGACATCCTCGACGTCCGCAAGGCTGACGCCGACATCATGGAGTCTTTGATCGAGGTTCTCGAGGCCGTAGTAGGCAAGAGGAAGGAGCGGGAACGCGCTCAAGGTCTTCTCCGGCGTGTGTTGCATCAGCCGCCTTGGGGCCTCCCGAAGAAGCGACTGGCACTCCTTGACCCATCTCTGAAGCGACTCTTGGTGCTTCATATGCTTGTTGTGTGCAAAGGACAGCTTCATTTTGCCGCCCACAACAACAGCGGAGATTTCGACGAGGGCGAATCGGGGAACATCCTTTCCAACGTCAGAAGATGTGTTGACACCCTGGCCGACGCCGTTATCGAAGGACTGGAGGAAGGTGTCGGTTCGGCTGAGTTGCTGCATCTGTCCGAGGTAGTTGAATGCGACTTCGACTGGCCAGCCGCGGTCATACTCCTCGGATCCTTCGGATGTGAGAAGGCGGTAGGCGAAGTAAGGTCGCCCTTTGCCAGCCAGACGTTTCCGGTAGTCCTTGACCCACCGGATGGCGCTGAGAATGTCATCATCTAAGACGTGGTTAGCGAGGACGGCCTTGAATCTCACGTTCATCAGCAAGAGCTTACCAGAAGATGACTCGTCAGGGAGGTGGACCGGATACAGCGTGGTGAACCACCCCACCGTCCGCGACAGGTCCATCGCGTCATCCCAGGTCTCGCGTCCATGGCCTTCGTTGTATATGGTGGGCACTCCGCGACGACCGCCTGATGCATTGCGGTACGACAGCAAAAGAGCGCCCAGAAGGATATCAAGCATCTCGGTCTGCAGAGGGGCGTGGCACGCAGGACCTAGCAGCAGCGTTGTTGTTTCACTGTCGAGCTCGATGTCCCCGGCGAGAATCACGTCGCCATGGACGTTGGGCACGCCAGCCATGCCCCAGTACTCCAAATCGGCGTCCGAAGTCTCGTGGTGGGGGAGCAAGGCGGAGCCGTTCTTCTCCACCTGAGCCTGCTCCGACTGCTTCCGGCTCCAGGTTTGGAAGGATAGTGAGGTAGGAGGCTTCATGGTACTTGTGGCAAGGAAGTCCTCCAAGTCTTGGAGCAGGATGCCCCAGGAAACGACGTCGACCACCAAGTGATGGATGGTGATGAAGACGTAGACCTCTTTGCTGTTCTTTCCAATGGCGAACCAGTCGACCGCCAGCAGCGGCCCCTTTTGGAAGTCGAGCGCCTTCTGTGAGTTTTGAATGCGCTTTTCCATGCGGCTCGCGTTCCCGATGACGTGCGTCTTGAAACGGTAGGAGCCGCTGACGTCTGGCGTGATCCTCTGGCGCCAATTGCCCGTGCCATCGCGGCGGAATCGTGTCCGGAGCATCGAGTGTGTCTCGACCAGGGCATGTAGGCCGCGCTCGAGCTCGTGAGAGCTAGTGTTCTTGGCTAGCCGCAGCAGCACGCTCTGGTTGAACTGTGTGTGCAGCCCGGCAGGTTGGTTCCTGTTGCCAGCAACGTGCATAATTTGAAAGTACAGCTGCTGAATGGGCGACGGGTCGAACTCGTGATGATCCTCGCCGGTGACGCCTGTGGCAGCGTGCTGTTGTTGCTCTTTGGGGATGTCGGTCTTGAGGGCAAGATCATGAACGGACTTGCTGCTGATGATGTCGGATACAGCGATGCGGATGCCCTGGGCCCGGCACTTCGCCATGACCTGCATGGCGGTGATGCTGTCGCCTCCGAGGTGCAGGAAGGAGACGTTCCGACCGATCCTTTCGGGAGCAATGTTGAGGACGTGGCTCCAGATGGACTTGAGCCTCTCATCGATGGAGAGGTTCTGGGGAGAGGATGGATTTCCGGCAGCCTGTTCTTGGCCAGTGGAATGGGCGACATTGATCTGGTCCAGTGTGTCCTCGCTGATGTCTTCGACGAACGTAGCCACACCGTTGCGGTCAAGCTTACCAGATGGCAGCAGGGGAATGGCTTGAAGGACAATCCAGGTTGAGGGGACCATGTATGCCGGTAGCTTCTCTCTCAGCCGGTCCTGGACTTTGTCCATGGCCGAAGCCGCCTCCCTCGAGGTCTCAAGCGCAAACTTGCCCGCAGCGTTGCCAGTGGTTCCCCGAAGCGAGAGCACAGCGACCAGGCGCTTGACACAGGGCCCGCTCCTGGGCAAGACGACCACAGCATGGCGGACAGCATCATCAGCAGTAAGATGGTGGACGATCTCGTCGAGCTCCAGCCGTTGGCCGTTGAGCTTGGCTTGCGAGGCGTCCTTGCGGCCCATGTAGACCATCTCGCCCGAGACATCGTCGCATACCCGAACCAGGTCGCCCGTCTTGTACATGCGGCGTAATGTCAGGGGCTGCATGTCTGGATAGCGCATGGCCGCATCCAATGCCCAGCGGGGATTCTCGATGAAGACGTCCCGAGTCTTTGACTCGTTCCTGAGGTAGCCGGTCGACAAAGTAGGACCCTCGACGAGCAGTTCACCGACGGAGCCGAGGGGCGCCAGACGGTTGTGGTTCTGGGGATCCACGATCCAGCAGCGACCGAGGCCTCTGCCTAGGTTGGCCGGGTTGGACGAGTGACGCATCTGGGGATTCACTGTCGCGACGACGGCGCACTCGCTGGGGCCGTAGGCGTTGACCAGGTTCACTCTGTCGGCCCAGGTGGCGAGGTGACTCTGGGCCATGGCCTCGCCGCCGAGGATAAGGGTCTTGAGGTGTGGCACGCTGGTGGGCTCGAGGACGCGAGCGAAAGAGGGTGTAAGCAGGCTCATGGTGACGCCCATCTGCTCCATGACGGCCGCGATGTTGCCGTTAGTGCGGTCCTCCTCGCGGGGGACGCACACAGTGCCGCCGAACATGAGTGTCGTGAAGATCTCAACCAGGGAGGCATCGAAGGTGTAGGACGCGAACTGCAGGAAGCGGAAAGGGGGCGTCATGAGCATTGCGGGGCCATGTGCGGCGGCGCCGGAGCAGAAGGCCGTGTGGGAAACTGGGCATGTCGGTTAGTGGGACCATTGGACAAGCATCTTCGGATTCTAACGTGGGCGTCATGATGTCTGTATCAACTTCGTATGGAAGTGGCGACGCTCCATGTGGGATTTGACTTCAAATGCCACTTTGCAGCGAAGACTCCCAAACGCGTCAAACCAGACGCGTCACACACGATGCACCGGGCTTGTCGCAGCTTTGCGATTTCCGAAGATTTTGAGAAAACATGGAATATTCGAAATCGACATAGAATCGCTTCTGTATTGCATTTCCGTGATCGCCCGAACAAAGGAGACGCCCAATTCGCGATGCGGCCAGTACAGTTGGTTGTTGGTGGTGGTGGTGATGGAAAGGACAGGGAAGAAATTGTGTGGAAAGGGCAAGGTGGGGCCGGGCGCGCGCATGGGCCACCCTCTGCGGGGCAGCGGCTTCTGGGACTCGGACGGAAACTTGAAGCAAACGAAAAACCCTGGACTCGGGCTGAAGGAACAAAACGAAAAAAAAGGGAAAAGAACATACCGATTGTCCCTTTGGGCTTCCCTGTTGTCCCAGACGTAAAAATGACATATGCGGCGTCGCTTGGTTGGCAGGCTAGGTACTTTCAGTTAGTATTCTGTTCGCAAGGCCCCACAGTTCAGGGGTAGTAAACATTGAGGGTATTCAGGGGCAGAGTAAACAAAGCTGACGCACCTTCGAGGGTCGACCCCGCGCGTGTCTCGTTCTCGAGTTTCTTGAGCATGGCCATGTCGACTGGGACGACCGTTTTGACGACCTCGGCGCAAAGACCCTCGTATTTCGGCGAGCACAGTACCACATCGGCCCCGCAGTCGTCAACAATCTCCTTGAGCCGACCAACAGGGTGCGCCGGATCCAACGGCACAAACGCAGCACCGGCCTTGAGCACAGCCAGCATCGCGACGATGGCAAAGGTCGACTTCTCAAAACAAAATGGAACGAACCTGCTACCGTCAGCACCAACGCCCTTGGACAACAACTCACCTGCCAGCGCCGTCGAGAGCGTGTCCAGCTCGCCGTTGGACAGCGTCGCGTCCCAACCGACAACAGCCGTCTCAGAACTGCCCTGGCGAGCCATCTGCTCGAAAATTATGTCGTGCACACCCCGTTCGACCAGCAGACCGGGGATTTTGTTCCACTCTTGAAGCACCGCCTTGTCATCCGGGCTGAGGAGATCGACATCCCCGACCTTCTCTCGCTGGCTCTCCGGGGCAGAGAGACGCGACAGCAGTGTCTCAAACTGCCCCAGCAGCCGGATGACCTGCCACTGCGGCACCACCTCGGCATCGAAAATGGCGCGCATCTGGACCTCTTCGACGCCGTTGTTGCTGCGACCGAGGGTGCAAGTGACATTGAGGGGGAGACTGAAGAAATCCGGTCCCTGAGCCGTCCCGCCGCCGGTCATGTTACTCCACAGGCCGCCCTCAGCCACCTCATCAGCCATGTCAACAGCCAACAGGTTCTTGAAGTCACAAGCTGCGGCAGTGGCAGAGTTGAGACCCTTGATGCGTTGCAGGCCCGTGAACTGGTGCGGAATGACATCGTTTAGCTGGTTCTGCACGTCAACCAACAGCTGCTGCACGCTCATGGTGCGATCGATGCGGACGCGGCGCGGGATGGATGCCAGTGTCGGGCCCACCAGGTCCTCGATCCCTGCGACGGGGACGTCGCGCCCGTTGAGGATCTCGCCAAAGACAATGTCGTCCGAGGACGAGTAGATTGACACGACGAGCGCCCAGGCCGCGCGCAAGAAGGAGGCCATGGTCAAGTTGGAGCCATTGGGTTTGGTGAAGTGCACTGGCCGGGTCACTTGGCTGGTGGCCTGCACGCGGTAGCCTGGGTGGGGGAGTTGTGGGAAGTGTGTCGTGCCAGGGACAGACAGCTTTTCGATCCAGAAGGCGTCTGAGGCGGAGGCATCGAGAGAGGATAGGTGCTCCACGAAGCGCGAGTAGTGTGGAGTTGGGGTCATGGACGCCTTCGGGTGCTGGTACCGCTCCTCGACACGGCTCAGCAGTGTTGGCAGGCTCCATCCATCATAGACCGCGTGATGCGCAGTCCAGGCGAACGTTGGCCGGAGGCCGTCCTCACCGATGAGGGTGTAGCGAGACAGGATACCACCGTCGTGTGGTGGTAGATGACGGTGCGTCTCCGAAAGGTCGTTGGTGCTTGCCGCCGTGGCCCAGTTGACCTCGCCCCGGACAACGACTTGCAAAAAGCCAATGCTCTCAACGAACACGACGCGTGTCCGGAGGATGGCCTCCGAATCCACCACCTCCTGCCATGCCTTTTTGAACCGGGCAATGTCGATCCCAGCAGGAAGCTCGTAGAAGTTGACAGCGACGTAGGCGCCAGATTGCCCTTGAGACGCTGCCACGAGTCCTGCCTGCAAGGGGGTGCAGGGGTAGATGTCCTCCACAGACTCAGCATTAATGCGGCAAATGGAGGCAACGTGCTCCTGCAACTCCTGTAGGCTCATCGAGCCCTTGTCCTTGAGCAAGGAGAATGGCTCGGCGGGGCCGGGCAGGGGCTCATCTTCGACGACTGTGCTAGCAGAGCTGTCTCCTCGCTTAGCACCGTCATCAGCACCGCTCCCCGTGGCTGTCTTTGCCATGTCAAAAAGCTTGGGCGACTGGAAAATGTTGGCCACAGTCAGGATAGTTCCCCTCTGTCGTGCTGCAGCAGCGAGGCGCATGGCACCGACTGAGTCGCCGCCGTGGGTGAAGAAGCTGTCGTCGGCGGTGATGGAACCGGCAGCCACGTTCAAGACCGACGCCCAAAGTTCCTGCAGATGCTTCTCCATGCTCGTCTCTGGGGCACGGCCACCAGTAGTCTCAGTTCCCAGGCGGTATTCGGTAATGTTATCCGACAGTGCTTGGGCCATGGTACGCAGACACCGGCGGTCCAACTTGCCTGACGAGGTGAGCGGCATTCTGGACACAGACAGAAACAGGCTGGGGACCATGTAGGAGGCAACCTGGGCAGCCATGGCTCGGACGATGGTCTGGGCTAGAGAGCGGAACTCTGTGTCCATGGGCAGGATTCGGATCTCCTCATCCTTTTGGGGAGGCGAGGCGCAGATGAAGACAGCCAACGCCTTCTTGGACTGACCGGGAGTCACCAGCTCAACCGAGGACTGCGCAGTAGACGGAAGGCTGCTCTTGACGTGGTGTTCAATCTCTCCCAGTTCGATGCGCTGCCCATGCAGCTTGACCTGGGTGTCCTTGCGGCCGAGATAAATGAGCGACCCGTCCGAGTTGTACCGCACCAGATCGCCAGTCTTGTACATCCTCCGGCTCCCCCTTTCAGCGTGGTGGGGGTCCTCCGGTGCCCATTTCGGCATTTCAATGAAAGCCTTGGCTGTCTCAACGGGCTTGTTCAGGTAGCCGCGAGCAAGGATAGGGCCCTCGATCAGCAGCTCACCGACGCACCCGACAGGCACGAGCCGGTGATGGTCCTTGGGGTCAACCACCCATGACACGCTCCCCACGCTGGTGCCGATACTGTCGACGTCGCCCTGCTTGTCGAGGTGGAGTTTGTGCGCCGAGTTGATGGAGCACTCGCTCGGGCCGTACTGGTTGTGCACGGGGATGACGCCTCCCCAAGCATCAAGCACCTCGCGCGTCAGGGCCTCGCCACCAACGGCCATGCCCAGGATCTTGGGCACCTGTTCCGGCCGCAGCAGTGCCGCCACCGTCGGTGTAAGGTCCATGAAGTTGGCATCGAGCCTGTCAATGGCACCGGGCAGGTCGCCAAGTCGGTCGGCGTCCGAGGGCACGCACACGCAGCCGCCGTGAATAAGGTTGGTGAACATCTCCTCGATGCTGTTGTCAAATGTGTGTGCCGCGAACTGGAGGAAGCGTGTGTGCGGGCCGAGGCCGAGGGCAGAGCCGTGTGCAAGGCAGCTCGAGACCAGGGCCTGGTGGCAGAGAATGACGCCCTTGGGCTTGCCGGTGCTTCCTGACGTGAACATGATGAAGGCTGGGCTTTCAGGGGTCACGCCCGACGCGATACCCTCCTTGCGTGCTGCCGTAGGGAGTTGGGATAGCAATCTGGGACCAACGGCCACCACGTGCGGCACCATGGCCTCGAACAGCATTGCCCGGGCCTCAGATGCGACGACGACATGTGCACCTGCATCCGCCACCTTTCCTTCGAGCGCAGAGGCGGGGTGCGTGGCATCAAGGGGCACCACTCCACCGCCTGCCTTGAGAACGGCGAGCATGGAGATGGTCGTCCAGGCAGACTTGTCGAAACACACTGGCACGAGAGTCTCAGGTCCGACACCGAGATGGACGAGATGGCGGGCCAGGCGATTAGCCAGGTTGTTCATCTCCTCGTACGAGAAGTCGCCGTCCCAACCGCGGATGGCTTGAGATTGGGGACGAAGAGCCACCTGCTTCTCCACCATACGGTGCACGCAGTCGAGAGTAGTGGCCGGCATGTTGGCATTCCAGGCCCAGATGTGCTCCTTGCTGGTGTTGTGCACATTATCCAGCTGCGAGATGGGTGTTTCCGCATGCTCGGCGATGTTGACGAGGGTTTGTAGGAAGGTGGCCGCGACATGCTTGGCCTGGGAACCGGCCACCGCGTCTGTCCAGTAGTCGAGGTCAATGGCAGCTCCTCCCGCATCGTCCATCTCGATGTTCAGCGAGATGGGGTACTCTGTTGGGTCGTGGATGGCTCCCAGGTCCTGGCACACAAGCGAACCTTCCGCGTTGCCGGTCTTCTGCTGGTAGCGGCGGTAAGAAATGCAAGTGTTGAACAGAGCCATGCCACCCGGCACGTTGAGCGCGTGCTGCACCTCGGCCAACGACGTTTGAGCGTAGGGCATGCAGTCGAGTTGGTCCTTCTGCACAGCCTCGAGGAGACGAAGCAGGGAGAGCTGGTCCTCGCCGTCGGTGCTCAGCCTGACCCGTTGCGTGGCCATGTTGATGAACGGCCCAACGGCATCTTCGGACCCCTCGAGTGCAGCGTCACGCCCGGAGACCAGATAGCCAAAGCACACATCCTCCGTGCCAGTGTAGCACGCCAGTGTCAAGGCCCAGGCAGCGTGAAAGGCGTTGGGCAGGGTGAATCCCGTCCCGCTGCAGAAGGTTTGCAGCGCTGCCAACCCAGGGAACTCGACACGGAGCGTGCACAACTCCCTCTCTGGCTCCGGGACATTGACACCGTCGTTGAGAACAGGGAAGTGGCACGCCTCAAGGCCAGCAAGATGGTTCTTCCAGAACGCCACGTCTGCCTGGACACTTCGCTGCTGGAGGCTCGCCACAAAGGGGCTGAACAGGGGTTTTGTTAGGCGCTCGAGGGTCCCATCGTAGGCCCTTCCGAGGTCACGCAGGAGGATGTCCATGGAAGCGCCGTCCATGATGGCGTGGCTCATTTCCAGGACGCATACGACGCTGTTGCTGCTGTGGAAGACGGAGAGACGGTGTTGCGGTGACTCGTTTCCGTACTCCATGGGCTCCAGGTCCTCGGCGAGCGTGCGAATCTCGTCTTCGCTGGAGCACTCGCATACGACCATCAGGGGTTCAATGTTTTTCAGAACCACCTGGTCGTAGCTCCCGGCCTGCGCCTGGCTGATGGCATCGACGAAGACGGTCCGGAGCAGCGCGTGGTGGCGCACAACTCCTTTCCACGCTTGAACCACCCGTTGCGCATCCACGGGCCCTCTGTCCACGCCGCTGACCTTGACCTGGAATGTCCGGCGCACGGCATAGAAGTTCCCGTCCTTAGTCCGGCTCAGCAACAGCCCCTGCTGAATTGGTGACGTAGGATAGATATCCTCGACTGCATCCCAACCCCGTTCCCTCGCAAGCACGGGGAGCTTGGTCTGCTCAAAAGTCCTAAGGTCCGCGGATGTGAGTTGCGGAAGCAGCGTGAGATCGCCCGCCGTGATCTTACGCCCCAGCTTCGGCAAGGCGGCGGCAGCCTCAAGCAGGACTCGACGGCAATTAGCCACCCACTCACGGATGCGTTCCTGGTGCTCCATCCCGCCATTCCAGGCAAACCCAAACCGTAGGGCTCCGTGAATGATGACAGCTGAGATCTCAAACAACGAGAAGCGCGGCGCCTTGCTTCCGAAATCAGCGGTAGGGCTGCCCGGGTGTGCCTCACCGGCCATGAGGGCGCCCTCGGCCGGCTGGAACAAGGCACCCTTGCGCTCAAGCTGCTGGTAGCGGCCAAGGAAGTTGAACGACACCTCCATGTCTTGGTGCCGGGGGGCCCAGTTCTCGCGGCCCTCGGCGGTATGGAACCGAGTAGCGAAGTAGGGTCGTCCGTTGCCAGGGACACGCCGGCGGAGGTCCTTTGTTTGGATGAGGGCCTCCGCAAAGCTGGCGGGCGAGGATAGGGCGACTGGAAAGAGCGTCGTGAACCAGCCAACGGTGCGGGCAATGTCAATTTCTTCCTGTGGCGGCTCACGCCCGTGGCCTTCGTTGAAGATGGCTGGTGCAACGCGGTCAGGGAAAGTGGCTTGGAAGGACCAAATGAGAGCGGCCAGGAGCAATTCGACGGTCTCGGTGCTAAAGGGAGAGTTGCACTCTTCTAGCAGCGTGGTTGTAGTGGCGAGATCGAGATCGAAGCCCTGGCATGCCACGTCGCCATACAGATTGGGCCGGTCATGCATGCCCCAGTAGGCAAACTGTGCGGCGGGAACGTCGTCGGCCGAGGGAAGGACCTGACTAAGAGATTTGGCCGCGCAATCTTCAATCTGTAGGGCTGCCCACTGACGGAACGGGAGTGATCGAGGCAGAGCGGCCGCCGAGGGGTTCTCCAGCAGCTCCTCGATCTCCTCGAGGATCACCCGCCACGAGACAAGGTCGATGACAAGATGATGTGCCGTCATAAACAGCATCTGCTCGCCCTTGTCCTGCAAAGCGAACAACTCTGCCGCAAACAGCGGGCCGGAACGTGCATCGAGGCACCCCTGGGCGCTCGAAATGCCGGCATCGGCCTCGGCACGGGAAGATATTGTATGGGCCCGAAGGCGATAGGAGCTGTCCACCTCGGGCGTAATGAACTGCTTCCACTCCCCGTCTCCCCCTTGTGTGAAGCGAGCCCTAAGCATGGGGTGGCGCTTCACGACAAGCTGGATCGCATTCCGAACTGCAGTTTCTTCGACTCGGCGAGCGAGACGGAGACAGAAGCTCTGGTTGAAATGCTCTTCGCCGTGAGCGCCACCTCGAACTTTGAAATGCAGCTGCTGGATCGGTGTAAGGTCGAATGGTGCGCCATCTTCGCTTTCTTCCCCGCGCGCGGCTTGGTCCTCAGTGGGCTGATCCAACGGCTTAGCCACAGCGGCCAGCTGCCTCAAAGACTTGGCCTTGAGGACATCCTGCACTGATACGCTGAGTCGTGCCTTCTTGGCGTGACTCGCGCATGCCATGGCCGAGATGGAATCGCCGCCCAAGCTGAGGAAGCTGCGGTCGTCAGGATTGATTTGCTCGGCGGGGAAGTTCAGAACCAAGCTCCAGACGTCACGGAGGTTGATCTCAACCTCTGTCAGGAGAAAGTTGTCACTTTGCCCCTCTCCGGAGGTTGGCTTGGTCTCGGAAGCATGCAGGCCCCTGATGATCTCCTGGCACTGCTCGGCGGTGAGGATAGTTTCAACCCAGGTGGCGACGGTCTTGCGATCCATCTTCTGGGAAGCCAACATGGGGATAGCGTCAACGCACAACCATGTTGATGGCACCATGTAGGCGGGAAGTCGTCCCCCAAGTCGTGTCCGGATACGCTGCAAGATGGGCTCCGTCAGAGACCGGTTTCCAGCCAGGCTCGGGACAGCGTCTCCCGGTTTCTTGCCGTCGGATGTAGCAACTGATGGATCCGAGAGGGAAAGGACGGTAATTAGACGCTTTGCCAAGGGGCCCTTCTTCGGTAGAAGGACCAGCGCGTGCTGCACGCTCTCGTCAACAGCTAGGTGGTGCTCGATCTCGCCAAGCTCGATGCGCTGGCCATGAAGCTTGATCTGAGTGTCCTTTCTGCCAATGTAGCTGAAAGAGCCGGATGCCGAGTTGTAGCGTGCCAAGTCGCCGGTCTTGTAGAAGCGGCGGGCAGCATGGTCGTTGCTCTGGGCCCATTCCGGGCTGAAGATGAAGCTCTCCTCGGTCTTGGCAGGGTCATTCAAGTACCCCCTTGCCAGGCTTGGGCCCTCGAGGACCATCTCGCCCACACAGCCGACGGGGACGAGGTGGTTGGGGTCAGCGGGATCAACCAGCCAGACTCGCACGCCGCACGGCATACCAATGTCGGTGGGCTCAGTCTCGGGCCCGACACTGGGGTTGACCACAGCCGCGACTGAGCTTTCGGCCGGCCCATAGCCGTTGACGAGCTCGATGTGCGACCAAGTGGCGACGTGGGAGCGTGACATGGCCTCGCCCGCGAGCACGAGCCGGCGCAAGCCAGGCACGGCGGCTGGTGTGAGGAAGTTGATAAAGGAGGGTGTAAGCACGGCATGGTCAACCCCCATGTGGTTCATGGCTCCCACAAGGTCGTTGAGACGCTCATGCTCATCTGGAATACAGACACAGGCTCCCACCATGAGCGGCGTGAGGATCTCGACCAGGCTGGCGTCGAAGGTGTGGGCTGCAAACTGCAATACCCGGCAGGTGCCGTCAATCCGTAGGGCTGGGGCGTGTGCTCGGGCACTAGAGCAGAAGGCTCGGTGTTCAATTACGGTACCCTGTTTGAAAATGGTCAGCATGTGTCTTGTTTGATGCTGGTTGTGGGCTCATCTTACCTTGGGCTTGCCAGTGGACCCGGATGTGAATATTACATACGCTGCGTTGGTGCTATTCGCAGTGGGAACGCTCGTGGCGCGGGGTTTGGATTCTTCTTTGGTAGAATCAGCGATGGTGGTGTCATCGACAGGTAGCACTGTGGCGACGACCCCAGTAAGCCTCTGGACGAGGTGGCTGGAGCAGAGCACGAGTTTCGCCCCGACCGAGTCGCAGAGGCCCCGAAGTCTTTCAAAGGGATGAGATGGGTCCAGGGGGACAAAGGCACCGCCAGCTCTAAGCACCGCGAGCATGGCTATCATCGTCCATTTCTGATGTCAAGTTAGCTAACGTCGGCGAAAGGAGACGAAGCGGAGCGAAAATACCTACCGATTTCTCGAAGCACAGTGGTACTAAAACCTCGGGTCCAACACCTAATGTTACAAGCCAGGAGGCCAAAACACCAGTCACAGTATCCAACTCACGAAATGTGAGAGAGCCATCCCAGGCACAAACAGCCTCAGCATCGGGCCGCTCCAGCACTCGGTCCGCAATCACATCGTGGACGCAGCGCTCGACCGGCCGGATCGAGTAGCTCTCATTCCACTCGCAAACACGGTCCAAGTTTGCGCGGCTCATGCAGTCCAGCGAACTCAGGGGCGCGTCAGGAGGACTCGTGAGAATGCCCGACAGGATCTTGTCGAGCGTGCTGGCTACCAGTGCACCCTGCGCCTCCGACATGCCGAGGAGGCTGCTGCTCCATTCTAGAAGCAGGCTCAGGCTGCCTTCGCCGCGCTGTGCTACGAGGCGGATCGTATGTTGTTGCTGTTGTTCATGTTAGTCAACATCACTTAAGGGCTGGTAAGCAATGGGGTTAGGGTTGGATAGGAGCGAATTCTCCGGCGCGTTGGCCGGAATGCAACCATGCCAGGGGCATGTGGGGTATGTGAGCGGGACGGGATCCATACCGGTGTCAAAACAGGGCATGGTGTCGATCCCGCGGTGAAGCTCCACAACACCACGGCCGTGTCAAAAAATGACAGATCCGAGTCTCCGGTTCGGAGGAGCTGGGGTGGAACCCCGGGCAGATCGCCGATAAGCTCCGCCTTGGCGCGGTCCACGGCTCGGGCCAGAGACTCCGCGTCGTCGAGAAGAAAGCGGGCCACGATGGGGTCGACGGTGACGTTTCCGCTGTGCTGGAATTCAAAGTTGACGTCATCTTGGCCGGTATAGCATCGAAGCAGGAGGGCCCAGGCTGTTAGGAGGGCTGCACCCAGCTCGTCGGGATCTGTTGTCGACAGCGCCAGCAGCTTTTCCGCCTGCTCGACATCCACCCGGGCCGATGAGGTTCGTCGAGGATGAGCCGCGGCATCGTGGGCTGAACGGCTGAATCTTGGGAACCGGCAGGGCGTTAACCCCCTGAGGTAGGTCTCCCAGTCGTCGATGGCCATGATTATGTGTCCTGGGTGTAAATGTAATAGATTATGGAGGACGAGGGTGGCCAACGGCGTTGAAGGTGAAGCCAGCAGCTGGACTAGAGATGAAGATGATTCCGTGGTTGGCTGTGTTGAGTGGATAGACTGCACAGCACAGGAACGAACGAGTTTGCCAACGGACAGAGCGGTGTGTTCACCAAGGGTGAAGGTGAGACACGGAGCCGTGGAAAGTTAAGAACGACTCCTCGGCTACGCAGGGCAGATCAATCAAACTTCAACCCGTACCTGGCGATGGATCATGGCAGGGGATCGAAACCCGGGATCGATGACTCGGAATCAACATCTCCGCCAGTTATAGGATCAGCCCGGCTCCCTGCCCTCGGGTCATCTCCCTTTCCTCTATTCTTCCCGGGTTTCGCCCTTCGCTTCCCAAAGCGGAGGAGGCAGGAAAATTTGCGTGAAGCCAGAGAAGCCGGTACCCGCAGTTGCACCACGAGGTGACATCTGGCAAAACCTGACAGCCAGTTATTTTTGGGAGTGTCAATGAGCCTGATCGAGAATTCCCAAGAGGCCTAGAACGCGGCCAGCTGGATAATATCGCCCAATATCGCGGTCAGAGCCAGCCTTTAGCGAGCGATCGACACTGAGGTTGCGACTTTGGGCAGGTCGACCAACACGTGTATTCATCCTGTGTCTTGAGGACATGAGATGTCAAAGCTGGCATGCAGGGGGACAGGTTTGCCTTGCAGGGGGCGCTCAGCTAGTGACATCGGATATCTTGCCGGGCCCCACGACGGGTAACGGCAATGTCGATCACCGGGGGCGGTGGAAAGATACGACCAATCAGCCCAGGGGACCAAGACGAATTCTTGGCATGTCATCGAATGGCGGCTGGGAAGTCCTGCTTGCCACGACTTTGTATATAGCCAGCCGCATCTGCAGGCGGAACGGCAGCTCGACGCCCCGAAACGGGACGCTGAAGCTACGCACAAAAGCGGCTGAAGGCGCATTACCACCGGAGCAAATATCTGGAGCGCGGTAACGCCACTGACCGCATATGCTACGCTAAGTAGTAAGAAGCAAGAATGCCGACTTTTTTCGCAATTCTCGCCGAGCCCTCCTGAGGTGTTGATCGACCTGCCAAGGTCTACCACCACCGGCCCAAGTCGGCCGCATGAACCCAGAAGAAAGTTGGCGAAAGCGAGTGATCTGAGAAAAACAGGATTCTCAAGGCCCCGTTCCATGGCTGCGGCTGGTGGAGAGGATGGGGTTGACGGGGGCCGGAAACCCGCAGTCGTATTTGCCCAGTTTCTCAGCCCCGTCTCAACGCAAGTGGCTCCCCATCGATGATTACCCGTACACCTTCCGGGCGCTCCGGCGGGAACAAACAGGTCCACATCTCCTGTGGTAACGTCCCATTGTGGGAACCACCTCGGCCTATACCACTGTACACAGTATGCGTTGTCACGCCGTCAGGGGCCATGGAATCGATCACCAACCCGAAGCTGACTTTTTGCGCCTCCCTGCCCTGCTCCCAAGCCCGGATCGACGGGCCCAGGCCCGGTATGGCAGAGGCTGAAGGGATTTTGAAAAAATGATGGAGTGAAAATCAATATGTAGCCCTGCAGCCCAGGACATGGTTCTGCCCTTCGAAACATTCTTGCCGATCGAGAATCACCATCCCCCAGTTTTCTTCCCGTTTCCCCTGAGCCATAGGGCTTTCCACCAATGCACCTTTGATGCCCGAATTCGGCAGCCATTCATCATGACCCAATCGTCTCTCCTTGCGTGTACTCTCCTCGACGACTCGTTCGGCCCTCACGCCGGCGACTGTCGGGGCGGGTTCGACTTCACACTACTCTTCGAGGAAACAATTCTGACGTTGGTGCCTGTGGGGATTCTCCTCGTGGTGCTTCCTCCGCGCGTCTGGTACCTGTCGAAACGCGCTAAAAAAGTGGCGGCAGGCAAACGCTCCCCGGCTATCAAGATTGTAAGACTCCCTTCAACCCTAATGCAGCTTGTGACCTGTACGACCCCAGATGAGGGTTTTACTGACAACCCGTGTTTGTTTATTGTATAGTCTGCCTGGACGGTCTTGGGTGCACTGCAACTGGCCGCATTGATCCTCTGGGCCACACCGTCTGCCGCCCGAACGCGGACCACGCTGGCCGCCGCCGCCCTCACCTTGATCTCCACCCTTGGCCTCTGCCTCTTCTCATACGCCGAGCACACGCGTGCTGTCCGGCCCTCGTCCATCCTCAACACGTACCTGCTAGCCACACTCCTGTTTGACAGTGCTCACGCTAGGACTCTGTGGCTGCGTGCTGCAGATCATCTGAATCAAACCATCGCCTACATCGGCACCGCCGCGGTCGTAGTCAAGTCCATCGTGCTTGTGCTTGAGGCCCTGGACAAGCGTCGTGCGCTCCGTCCCGAGTACCGCGCTTACCCACCTGAGGCTACCAGCAGCATCTATAGCCGGTCCTTCTTCTGGTGGCTCAATCCACTTTTTCGTCAGGGGTTTAGTCGCGAGCTGGACGTTGACGATTTGTTTGTGCTGGACAAGCATCTTCAGGCGTCGTACGGATACCAGCGATTCCACGCAGCATGGAGCTCAGGTACATACCATTTGTTCCTTTTCCCTTTTCCTTTTTCTCCTTTCTCTCCTTTTCCCCTCCTCGCCCTCACTCACCCTCACTCACCCTCACTCACACTTAAATACAAAGTCTTATTCTTCCTGTTTCTTTCCATTTACCCATCTCCCGTTTTAACAAATGATACCACGTCCGATTACTCACAATACCAGTCGTCAAGAAGTCGCCATACGCCCTCCTCGGCACATCCTACAGTATACTGAAGTGGCCTGTCCTTCAAACCATTCCTCCACGTGCCTGCCTCACTGCGCTCTACTTCTGTCAGCCGTTTCTCATCAACCACGCAATCACCCTGTCCCAGCAGCCGATCAACGATGACACAACACAAAGAGGCTACGGCCTCATCGGCGCGTACTTCTTCGTTTACGTCGGCATTGCAGTTTCCATGGGCCAGTACCAACACCGCACGTACCGCACCATCACCATGCTCCGGAGCGGCCTCGTCTCCATCATCTATCGCAAGACAGGCACCCTGAGCCTCAAGGACATCGACCCCGCCACCTCCATGACGCTCATGAGCGCCGACATGGAGCGCATTGTCCAGGGCTTTCAGACTATGCACGAGATCTGGGGCAACGCCATCGAAGTTGGCGTCGCCATTTACCTTCTGGAGCTGCAGCTGGGCGTTGCTTGTGTTGTGCCGGTTGCGGTGTCAATTTGTAAGTGTTTCCCTTCCAGTTTTTACTTAGCACCCGTGACTAACACGAGTTAGTGTCGTTGCTCGGATCGATCTTTGCCATGAACTTCATCATGTCCCGCCAGGCCATGTGGCTCGAGGCCATCGAAAAGCGTATCTCAGCCACCTCGGCCATGCTGGCGTCCATGAAAGGCGTCAAAATGTGCGGATTGAAGGACACGCTGCTCTCGAGTCTGCAGCAGCTGCGTGTCGATGAGCTGCGCATCTCGAAGAAGTTCCGAAAACTGCTTATCTGGAACATGGTATTCGGTAAGTTTAAACCTCCTGAGTCAGTCGAAGAAGGTAACTGAATAACAGCGTCAGCCTACGTAACGCAGATCTTCGCGCCAGTCCTGACCTTCACCGTCTTCTCGGTTCGTGCCCGCGACGGCGGAGACTCGACCCTGGACACGGCGCGCGTTTTCACCGCCCTGTCACTGTTTGCCTTACTCTCGGAGCCTCTGGCGTCGCTTGTAATGGCACTGGCTGCTTACTTGGGAGCCGTCGGTAGCGTCATCCGCATCCAGCAGTTCCTCGAGTCGGAGGAGCGGGCCGACTTGCCCAAGCCAGACGAGTCAACCGAGAAGCCAAAGATTGATGACTCAACCCCTGACGCCATTGCCGTCCAGGGCGGCAGCTTTGGATGGGACTCGGAGAAGGAGCCTTTGTTGAAAAACACCAATCTCTCAGTCCCCTGGCGCAAGCTGACCATGGTCGTGGGCCCAGTGGGCTGCGGCAAGTCAACTCTGTTGCAGTCCCTTCTTGGTGAGGTGCCTGCCCTAGCAGGCTCGGTGCGCCTCGGGTCAACGAGCATTGCCTACTGCTCCCAGGACCCGTGGCACATGAACGGCACCATTCGGCAGGCCATTGTGGGCTGCGAGGAGTACGAAGAAAGGTGGTATACCCGTGTTGTGCACGCATGCTCTCTCAAGAGAGACTTCCGCGAGCTGCCCATGGGCGATTCAACTCGGATCGGAAGCGGGGGTATTGCCCTGAGCGGTGGGCAGAGCCAGCGTATTGTGAGTTTTCCATGAGTTCGTGTTTCCTTGATGATGGTGCTAACCTATTGCTCCAGGCACTGGCTCGCGCAGTTTATGCCCGGAGGAAAATTGTCATCCTAGACGATGTTCTGGGTGGGCTCGACAACACGACTGAGCACCACGTCTTCCACAGTCTTCTCGGCACAAAGGGACTTCTTCGTGAGATGAGCGCCACTGTGCTCATCGTTTCGTCGTCGGGTACGTTTAACCACAAACAGCTGATGCATCATGCCCGCGAGTATGCTAATTAACCGGATAGTCAAACGGCTCCCCTTCTCAGACCACATCGTGTGTCTCAGCCCGAATGGGGAGATCAACTCCCAGGGCACATTCAATGACCTCAATGATGCCGGGGGTTACGTGTCCTCGTTTTCACTGCCTCGCCCTGACTGGTCATATACACCCGAGGATGATGATCAAATCGTCCAGGTTGAACTTGACAAGGAGCAAGAGGGCATAGCCATCACTCAACCCACGGAGGAAGAAGACTCGGATGCTTCGCTCACATCAAGCGAAACCGTATGCCCCAGCGACGGAGGGGATGGGCTGAGCCGGCGGACCGGCGACGTGCAGATTTACTTCTACTACGTCAAATCGGTTGGCTGGTGGGCCAGTCTCATCTTTGTGATTGGCGTCATCGGTTTTGTTTTCTGCATCTCGTTTCCAAGTAGGTCGACTTTGATCTCCTTGAGTGAGAGTGTTGCTAACGTTCTTAAACAGCCATTTGGGTGCAATGGTGGGCGGCCTACAACGAGTCTGATCCCAACGGCAACCTGGGATACTGGCTCGGCATCTATGCCATGCTTGGAGGCGTCGGCATCGTGTGTTTGTTCATCAGCTGTTGGTAAGCATTGTTCCCCCGAGACAGTTGAACACGGGGCCATGCTAACGAAGTCAGGCAAATCATCATCAACATGGTGCCACGGTCTGGAGAGAAGTTCCATTTTGCCTTGCTCAACACAGTCCTCAGCGCGCCCATGTCATTCTTTGTCAAGACAGATTCCGGCGTCACTTTGAATCGCTTCAGTCAAGATCTGCAGCTGATAGACATGGAGTTGCCCACTGCAGCACTCAACACCTTCGCTAGTAAGCACCCCTTTATTCCTGATCGAGTGTGTTGATGTGTTGACCCTGACATACTTTTAGCATTCATACTCTGTCTTGCGCAAATGGCCTTGATCGGCTATGGGTCCGTCTACGCGGCCATCTCGTTCCCCATCGTGTTGCTGTCTTTGTACCTCATCCAAAAGGTGTACCTGCGCACCTCGCGCCAGCTGCGTCTGATGGACCTCGAGACCAAGGCACCCCTCTACTCGCTGTTTGAGGAGTCTCTCAACGGCCTAGCCACAATCCGCGCTTTCGGATGGCAGGAGAAGTTGAACGAGAGGAACCACAAACTCCTAGATCGCTCGCAGCGGCCCTTCTACCTTCTGTTTGCTGTCCAGCGCTGGTTGACACTGGTCTTGGACCTTGTTGTCGCCGCCGTCGCGGTGCTGCTAATGTTGCTGGTGGTCGAGCTGCGCGGCACCATGGCCGCGGGCGGTGTCGGCCTCGCACTCCTCAATGTGATCCAGTTCAGCCAAAATATCAAGCTGCTGGTCACCTTCTGGACAACACTTGAGACGCACATCGGCTCGGTGGCCCGTATCAGGAGCTTTACTGAGACGGCAGTGCCCGAGGACCAGCCCGAGGAGAAGCAAGAGCCCCCGCCGGGCTGGCCGTCGGCTGGTGCAATTGAGTTTGACAATTTGTCTGCGGCTTACAGGTGAGTCCCTGACGCGTGGGGCTGGGGTCGATTAGCTGCTAACCACAATGATTTTCTTCAGCCGCGATGACCTCGTCTTGAAGCAGGTTTCTCTGTCCATCAAGGCCGGCGAGAAGATCGGCGTTTGTGGGAGGACTGGCAGTGGCAAGACTTCTCTCATCATGACCCTCTTCCGTCTCGTGGAGATGCAAGGCGGGTCCATTCGTGTGGACGGAGTGGACATCGCAACCCTCCCGAGGCAAGAGGTCCGCAGTAAGATTGTCGCCGTGCCACAGCACCCCTTCCTCTTGAAGGGATCAGTACGCCTCAATGCAGACCCGGTGGGACAGGCCTCGGACGAAGACATCCTAGCGGCGCTCCAATGCGTACAGGTGATGGAGGCCGTCGAGAAGAATGGCGGCCTGGACGCTGATGTCGACGATCTGAACCTGTCGGTTGGGCAAAAACAGTTGTTCTGTCTCGCTCGAGCGATGCTACGCCCCAGCACTATCCTCATCTTGGACGAGGCCACCAGCAGGTAAGACTTCTCGTTTTCCCCTCTCTCATCCTCGCCCCTTCTATGGCTCAGCTGACACAGCCGACAGCATTGACGCAAAGACCGAAGAGACGATGCAGCGCCTTATTCGGAGGAAATTTGCCAACCACACCATCATCGCGGTGGCTCACAGGATCGAGACCATCATGGACTTTGATAAGGTGGCCGTCCTCGATGCAGGAAAACTGGTCGAGTTTGACAATCCATACAATCTCCTCGAAGTTCCTGGGTCTGCTTTCGGGAGGTTGTACAACACGGCACTTGCGGAAGAGGATGAGGGATTGAATGAAAAGAATGTAGCTTAGAAACGCGTTTATGATCTGAGGTAGAAGTAATATCTAAGCTTGCCCCGGGTTCTAACAACCCCTTAACGGCCGGAATATGGCCCTCGTTCTTGACGGACCAACTCCAAAGCGACTGAGCCCGTACCGTCTCATTTTTTGACCCATGATTTGAGCTGACCTCGAGCGGTTGCCTCGTGCAGGGAGATCCTGAGATTTCTATGGCCATTGCCTTGAGCAGGTGCTACTAGAGGATCTGACCGGGCACATGCCGGGGTGTCTTTCCAACAGGAGACGGCGATACCTATGAACCAAATCCTTGCTATAAGCGCTAACCACACCAGAGATCACTGACGACCATGTACCTTGATTAATAGGTATTGCTAGGTTATGAATGTTTGATGAATGGAAACTCCCTTTTCCCTGCTGGGCAACAAACAATCACTTCTGTGATTGCCAAAAGTTACCACTAGGTAACTAGTATCTAGACCGTCATCTGCCAATTTTCACTTGGTGTTTCAACTTGTCCTTAATGAGGAACTGTCCTACTTACGCTCAAAGTGTGCGTGCCTGCAATGCCCGGGGCGGCAATGGGTACCAGGGCCCCCTGGAACTCGACCGAAAGTCGGCAAGACTTGACCGAGACCATGTACATCAGTGTATTCGCGGACAAAATGAGGTACACAACTGGAAATTATACAGTGCGCTGTACTGGGCAAACGTCAATGGGATATTTTGAGCTAGGGAATTCATTCAACGGTGGGAGGTTTGGCCCGCTGCTGTCATCTTTTGAGTTCCCTACCTCGGGGAAGGAAACTAGGGACTTCATAGACGGAGAGCGCGAGTAAGTGGTACCCTTACCTGGCACATACGCCGTCCAACCATTGACAAACTGGCTCTCAGAATTCCTATCTACTTCCCCTACTACGAGCTGGGGATCACAAAGGACTACGGGGCCGAGACGTACGACAGCTCCATTGTGGCCCCCGGCCCGCTCGCCATCACCCCACGCGCGCTCTTTGGCGCACAGTCCTTCTTTAACCTCGCCCAATCCATCACGGAGCCGGACGAGACGCTTTCCCGAGTCCTTTGCCGCTTAAGCCCCATCCCTTCCAGCGCGTCTTTCGCGGCCTCCGCCGCTGTGACCCGCGAGACGCCAAAGACGAACCCCCCTTCTCCGGCTCCTACTCTGGCTGGGCGAACGACCGGGTAAGTGAGTTGGTCTACCAGATGCTTAGGACAGCTACCACCGTGGACAGCCTCCTCAACACGGCCATGTACCATGCCAACAAAGCCACGCTGGAGGCGGCGGTGGGTGACGGACTTCTTGCTCCCGACTCGCTGAACCAGATTTGGCGGGCTGAGGGGATCGAGGTGCGCACCCCTGTCGTGTCGACCGCGGCGCTGGTCGTGGTGAGCGTGCTTTTGGGCTTGCAGGTCCTTGATGTCCTGGCGCTGGTTGGGTATATTTACAGCGTACCGACGTGGACTGGGACGCTGGATGCGATGGCTCTGGCACGGATTGCGAGGCAGTTGGCGGAGAAGGACATGAATTAGTCGGCGAGGGACTTGCTGTAGGTACATGTATCCCTGTTAAGAGAGTTGCACCAAGACCAGGAGTCTAGACACAAAAAAAGGTAGCACCCAAGTCCTCCATCTTGCGCTGCCCCGACTCGGCAGGACGTAGCGTAGTGGCAGCTTTACCGCTTCAAACTCTCAAGCATCTTCACCTTTGACCTGTCTCTCGAGGAGAAAGATTTTTTCGGCCGGTTTCGGGTAGAAACTTGACCCCCAACCAAGGTCCCATATTCCGTTTGTTATAGAGGGAACTGCTGTAGAAAGCCACGGCCCAAAGTCAAGCAAAGGGCCACGTAAGTGTTTGTTAACCGGCTCGCACAGCAAGATTTGAGCATTCGATCTTAGAGCCTTGTTTCAAATTCTCTGCGGCATAGTTCTGTCAATGCAACCCATCACATTCGTCGGCGAGGAGAAAAACATTTGATATGGGCCGCTAAGTACCGGTTCGCCGTAATGAGACAGTGGCTTGCATGAGCCGGCCACGAGTCCATGACCCTTGTTGAAACCTCCCCGAGTTGGAATTACAATGCCCTCACTGTTTGTTCGTCAGCGCCGAACTTGACGACCGGGGTCCCAGCAAGAATCTCGAACTCAACGGCAAAACAGTACACTTTGATGCGGAAAAAGGGTATAGATTGGGAGCATCTTTCTAAGTACTTCTAGATCTTCTAATTGCTTACATTTTCAATGGTTGTTGGGCTGTCAAAGGAGAGATTTTTGAACCTCGGACCAGGGCCCGTCAAAAGTGTCGCGCTAACAAACAAACAGTGATGATATTGTATATAGAATTCAAACCCCGGTGGAGGTATATTATAGATGAAATTGGTGGGGATACGGGGATCTGCAAGGTTTATGTAATCGCACGGTGGCGGAGTTCCGAAGGCCACATCGCTGCTCTTGTCTTCGCAGTCCACACCTGTAATCGACCCGCCCATGTTTCTATTCTTATGGCGTTCTCTTGAAGATGACACTTCCTTCTTACGGCCGCCTGGGTGCCTCCCATTTGCTAGTATTCTCCGTCGGCATGCGCCACGCCAGCCGATCAGTTCAGGCGGCTCTGCAGCCATGTTTCGGTGTCTAACAGGGTGAGCATCGGCCAGTTGGACAGAAATGGATGAGATCCGTGGGGTAAGGCAGTTCAGCCGCTGCTATTTTGAGCCGCTTGACAGGGGCTGCTCCAGTGATCGTCAACTTTAGGGTTACATCCCACCACCAGTGCCGCTTCGATTGCTTACTTCTTGGCACGGTTCAACGTTCGTCCAAACCCTTCCAAACTCTTGCCAGGACAACAATCCGCTTGTCTTATTGGCTTAAACCAAGATATCAAGGGATCGAAACCAGAACTTGGTTATTCTCAGCCGGTGCCACTTGCTCGGTAAGATGGTTTTAGACTGGGGCCCCACTTGCCGTCTGTCTTAGTTTTCGACATCTCAAGACTCTCCTCGGCATTGACCCGCATGGCAGGTGGGGAGATGGCCCGAGACCTGGCTGTGATGACTTGCAGAGAAACATGGCTCTCCCCACAGATCTGCCCTTTGCGGTCAGCCCCCCTCGAGACTCACCGAATCTCGGCTTAATGCTGTCTGTCCGGGTCATCATGATTCTGGGGACATGGCATGGTTCTAATTTTGCTTCCGGTCAACGGAGAAACTTGGACGACATGACGAACGTGAAGCTTCACGACACGGTCAGACAGGGGCATCATGGGCCTGTTCGGGGGCGATCTCCAACGCTTGGGATGGCCTCAACCACGGGGAGATCCACGGGTCCCACAGGGGCCAAGGGGTCTATAAAGGAAGGCATCTCGACTGCCATCTCAGCTGCTTTCGAATCATCACTCTCATCAACAACAGCTCCTCGGCAGGCGGCTGGCGCATAAACCAAACCTTCTTCAAGCACTCCGGCCTAACGCTGCAATTCCGCACCAAAACACAACAAAACCCTTCTTCCCGCTATACTTTCAAGATGAAGTTCCAGCTCATTACGGCTGCCGCTGCCATCTTTGTGGCGACTGCGGCCGCCCTCCCCACTCCCCAGACCGACAACCACGGTCTGGAGATTGACACAGACGATTGGGTCGACGATGGCAGCGTTGAGGCCATCGAGGCCCGGGAT
Organism: Parachaetomium inaequale; assembly: GCA_033296685.1. Lineage (NCBI taxonomy): Eukaryota > Fungi > Ascomycota > Sordariomycetes > Sordariales > Chaetomiaceae > Parachaetomium > Parachaetomium inaequale. The sequence goes on along the minus strand of MU854452.1, from coordinate 44,638 downwards.
CTCGAGACCCTCGATGCCCGCGCCCCGTTCGACATCCCCGGCCTCGAGCCCGACACGGATGATTGGGTGGAGGATGTGAGCACAGAAACGATCGAGGCCCGTGATACCGACTTCCTCGAAGCTCGAGAGCTTTTCGACCTTGAGGACCAGGATGAGAGCGCCGAGACCATTGCGGCCCGCGATACAGAGAACCTCGAGGCCCGTGCCTTTTTCGACTCCGAGGCCGATACAGCTGATCAGGTGGAAGATGATGCCGAGACCGTTGAGGCTCGCGATCTTGAGACCGACACGGATGAGGCCCTCGAGGATATCAGCACCGAGACCATTGAAGCCCGCGACATCGACGCCGTCGAGGCCCGCGCCGCTCCTATCAACGACGCCGCCGACAACTTCAACTTCACGAGCGACTTTGACTTTGCCCTCGACCGTCTCCTGGCCGAGATTGACGAGATCCCCGAAGAGACTCTCGCGAAGGGCGACCAGGCGCTGCACCAATGGCTCGTCGAGCACGGCCACCGCAAGGGGAGCGAGAAGCTGAAGCGCGACACTGATGCGGGCCCCTTCGACGCCGAATCTTCGGAGGAAGCCGTGAACCTCAGCATCATCGAGCGCGGCGAGCTCATGGCGCGTGCGTCGATCTGGAAGATCACCAAGTGCGTCGCCTCCATCGTCCAGCTGCTCGCCACGACCGCTGTCCCCGCCACCAAGCTGCTCCGCATCAAGAAATACATCAAGGCGCTCGGCGGCACCAAGCAGGCCGTCAAGCTGCTCCTCGGAGCCACCTCCCGCGCCGAGAAGCTCCGGGTTGGCGGCGAGATCCTGGTTAACCTGTCGGCCGAGCTGCTCGGCATCAGCACGGTTAAGAACAACTGCTTCTAAACAACGAAGATGATAATTAGAGAGACGATGGGGGATCTAAAGATGGCGATTCACTGGGAGTTTGGGATGGTTTGGGCTCGGAGCTTTTCGGTAGTTGGGAGACTGCTTTCGCTTTAGTTATTTGCCCGCGGCAGTTTCATTTTCTGTATATATGACCGATTTGTCTGTTGATTTGACTAGCTGTTAGGGTACGGTACATATGCCTTTTTACTGAATGGGTTCTTCATCCGCTCCTACGTGAACTATTAGGACGCCTGGTGTTTGGGAAAGTTGGAACCGCGTATAGGGAAGCCCATGGTGATATAAGGGGCATCGTTGAGACGAGGTAAGGCATGGGTCCAAGGGGAGACGGTAACCGAAGACTGACAATGAAGGAGGGGGTCAAAAAGAGGGTCGTGAGCGTGCCACAGCCAAAAGACGATCCACCCAGGGGTCGAACCTGGAACCTCCTGATTGCCCGATCCAGCCAAGATCTTGATGATCTTGAGACGGAGTCGTAGTCAGACGCTCTGCCATTGAGCCAGCGGACCTTCGAGTTGTTGTTGGAGAGGCACGGCTGGATTGGCCCCCAGGAAGGGCCGTGGATGCGCCATTTTCGAGATTTTCAGATGGGTCTAGACTCCTCTGCAGTCTGCACATGATAGCAAGAGCCCCACTTCAAAACTCCACAGTCTCTTCCGAGCAGGTAAAAACATCTCAAATGTCGCCTGGCAATGTCCTGCTTATCGCGGGGCAGCCAGTTCAATCGGAAAACTTGGCCCCGCTGATTGCCCAAATATTGTCTCGACACTGTTGGCCACACCTCTAAATGCCGGCTAAGTATGCTAGAACAATAGGGAGCCGCAAGAAGACACCCATCGAGGTGGTGTCCATTGCCATTTTTGGAGTGAGGTTGTGATCATTACCTAGGTTTGCAAAAGCTCAATAAGAAAGGTGCGATCTTCCTTGACATTTCGAGCAAGCTGAGCGCACTAGACAATGGCCACGCAGTACGTACATTGATCACATTAGAGTTTTACTCTTTAATGGGGTTTCATGTAATTAGTGGGTGTTGTGTTGATATTAGCAGGGCTTCTGAGGCATCCATCCCACCATCACTTTTCCCTGATTCGCCATGATGAAGTCGGCTTTCTGTATGTCAATTGCAGTCCCTTTCTTCCATTTGCAATTTGCTACGATATACGCCGAATGAAGACATTCGCACAAGAGCAAGATAAAGGGATCTATTCTTGCCACCATGTTTCCACGCCATAGCCCGGACGAGTGAGTGAATTGAGACCTCGCCTTTTGCCTTCACCTTCATTGAAGCCAGACTTTATTTTGTTAATGACGCTTCTAACCGTCCTGTGCCGCATTGAATGACAAAGGGTCAGCACCAGCGTTCAAGAATTTGTCCAGGAGCTCGTACAGGTTGCTTTCCTGCATGAAACCCTTTAATTCTCGTTAGAGTTGGCATTTCCAGTGCATTTATGCGAGTTTCTCAGCATCTGGTATGCTCGCTGCTGGTAATATTTGCACTTTCATGAGACCGCCATTTTCAGTTCTGAGTGGAAATTTAAGTACAAGACAAGGGAAAAGAATTGTCTCTGAAACGAAATACATGTAGGAAGATTGTGCTGAGGTGTCCTGCAACGTTTCAAGGGCACTGTGAAACTGTTTCTTAGAGTTCACAGGTAACTGGAAAGATCCAATCCCAGCCAACGGCAACGTCCGCGAGTTGTATCATGCTGACTTTTCATAGGTACCCATGCCTCGCCTCCTTCCCGCATCTCGACAATTGGGACTGGATTGTGCTAGAACCTGCAGACATGGGGGGCACATCTTGATCTGCGAGAATGTCTCGTGGCTGCATTGCAGCGACCCGTGCTTGATTGCTCTTAAGAAGGCGAACCTTGGGCTAAACACCGGCTGTGAGAGTGGCCCGAAAGCGGTCGGAGATGGGGCCGGCATTGTGGGGCTCAGGCAACGACTGCCGGCCGGGCCGGGCCGGCCCTTTTTGCTGTGAACCCCGGCACACTCCGGTTTACTTGCCAAATTTGGACGGTTTCCACCACACGTCGCCGGATGGACACCGGGGCTTCACGGCATTTTATTGATTCAGCACTGGCATTGTTCTGTCTGGCGAATAGAGCGGACCCGCTTTCGCAGGTGATTCTGGGTTCCGGTGGCTTCCATCATGGTTATAAAACCAACACAGGCGAGCACCACTGGCCGAACTTCCCCCCAGCCACGCAACAACAACTTCTTGGCCGCCCTCTTTGCCCTTTTTCTGGGCATCCTCCCTCCTCGCTGCTGTTGTGCGGGCTCCCGTCGCCGCTCTGCGCTCCCGTCGTCGCCGCGATCATCGCGGTTTTTTCCTTTCTT